>JBBMOJ010000292.1:0-51548 GCA_038090695.1 Sclerotinia spermophila | reverse complement strand
TGATTTGTTCGTCCTTTCATGGCTCAGTGTCTATTCCACTGAGGCAGACTGAGCCGACCACGTGACCTGGTGCCCAAGTCCCGTGCTTATGTTACGTCGTTCGTAACAGGTAGTATCACGGATTGGACCAGATCGGACCCTCACTTAGCTCATATAACCCACAATCCTGTATATAGCCACCTTGTATTGAAAAGCTCTTCTAGCTCTTCACCTTAGTATTCTAAATGATATATCGTCACATACACACTCCCCTCTCCTCCCCTAAACCATTCCAACTAGCCTCTCAGACCTATACACACTCTCCCCTATCATCCACCTCTAACTCTTCTCCATACGAAAATCTAATTCGAATACTGTGAAAGCTTGAAGTCCTCTTGGAGCTCATTTCATTTTTTCTATTAAAAATTGAATAATAAATAAGTCTCATTCCACTGTAGCGATTTTATTCGTCAATAACGAATTAGTCAATTTATCAATAACGAAATTGGATAATTATCGATATTATAATATACATCTAAAAAATTTGTATAATAATTTAATTTATATTAAATTTTCTTACGTTACTATGATTGATTGAATCTACCACTACAGTGATTAATTATAGCGTTGTATTAATTGTCAAAAAGGATATTGAATTGAGCGAGTGTGGGAATAGAAAATTATATTAGTATATTTCGTCTATTGTTAGTAGGGCGATGGAGATTAATTAAATGTTTAACTACCCCGAAATTTCGTAAGCAGGGTTGAATCCGGGAAATCCAACTTTCTTACGAAGCCAATGGCTATATATATATAGACTCTGCTTTTCTTGGTTTCAGTCTGGCAATTGCGGAAATCGCTAAAAAGCTGCTCATAGTGTGGACGTCACTCCGTGAGGTTGATCTTTTTCAAAAGGTGCGTGTATCGATGGAGAATTTCGAAGCAATCGTATTTTTGGGTTGTGGATTTCGGCGGTGATGAGAATGACGGTCGGTGATATGATGTTCGCGGCGGTGATAATATTGAAAGATAAGAGATAGTATAGAAATATGGATTAGTTGATAGCAAGATCTCATACATGAGATGAACTTATGCTATTCAATAGTTCAAAAGAAGTAGACATTTTGCAGCTATGATGTTTTAGAAGAATTTGGTCGGAATGCGGAATGAATGGACTCGGTTTCATTTCAGTCGTTTTGTGTTTTGATACGCCAGTGGCGGATTCCTTGTGTAATGAAACCTTGAGTATTCCGCATGTTGATGAATTACTTTAAGGCTTGACATCAAATTTTGAAGGGATACAACTCACAGAGGAGAATCTTTGGCGTTTTGTATACTTATGATTGACGGCCAAACAGAATCTCCGGATATTATGAGCACCTGGAAAAGCCACTACAGATGTCAAGCGGATTCACCTCATCCTTTGTTAAAGCAAGTCTCAAGCACGATTCTACTATATAAATCTACAAATCTCCTTGAATATCCGGTAAAAAGGATATAACAATCACAAGCAAAATTTGCAGGACGCCAATTTTTAAATTTGCCCGTGAGTAATTCCATTCATACTCAGAGAAAGTATAAGTTCCTTCTGCGGTTTGATCTTGGGGGTCTACAATAAAATAAGAATTACGTCGGAGGATTAGCGAAATCGATAAAGGGGCAATAAAAGTTCTCTCTGGCAGCGATTATTACCCGAAAACATTAGCAACAGCAAATTACAAGATTGAGAAAGCTTGAGTATTTACTGAATTCAAGAGATGGATATATCATGATATTCTGTTTTCTCAAGATGGTAAATCTAAAAATGCAGTTGATTTCAGTTTGGTATTGATATTTGAAGCACCCAGCATATAATAAAAGTGTAAATGGGCCTAGTGAATCAGGGTGCTAGTCCATCACGCATATGGAAGTGAATGTCCTATGCTAGTGGCAATTTGACAAAGCCTGTTCACAAAAGTAAGGGATAAAAGCATTTCTGGGTGCAAGAAATAAGACCATACAAGATTGGTAGGTTGTCCCCTCGATTCAAAGAGATGTGTTCTTGAATATTGATAAACTACGGTATATACAGGAAATCTGCAGATTAAGCGGTATTTACTACAGTCATGAAGATAATATTGCACTCGTTTTTATTATCATCAAAACGTGGTCAGACGATAACGGGAATCTTACAACGACAAAGAAAGAGTCAACAGTGATTAGGCAATAGTTAGTTATCTTAAAACAACAATAGAAAGAGTCAATAACAATTAAGCAATGATTAAGTACCTCACGGTAGAGAATACCTTCGACAGCAAGAGGAATACTAAAAGCATAACTCACAATAATACGTCTCGTTCGTAATCATCTCATTATGCTCAACTAATACCATAGAAGTACCGATGCACAATTTCTTGCACGCCTTCATTGCCAACTCTTCCAGGGACTAGCTTCTTTGCAATTCTTCGAGAGGACCCAAAAGATGTTTAAATAGTCGTCGCCCTTGTCCTACCAAGAGCTTTCATCTGCATCTCAGATCGGGCACCACTAATAAATCACCGCACTAGGAAGCAAGCTCGGTTTGGTATGCTCCAGAAATCGTACTATCGATGTTCTTTGGTACTTGAGTTCTGAATTGGCTTGCCATGATAATTGATCTCGGCTCTCGATTATAAAAGAACCCAAAATCCCAACGATACGGAAACATATCATACCAATAAACCTTTTCGAAGCTCTATGATTGATCTCAGCGATCCATGGCCAGATTTACAACGGAAAGATAGTTTGCTGCGGCGAGAATATGGTCGATTATGGAATAAGATGATAATTTCCAAACGACGACAAATGCTTGTATATCTGTAATGACAATGATTTTTTTTGGAGAAGATGACGAAAATATCACGGGCACTGACAAATGGGACATAGAATGCCAATTTCGTTTGTAAACAAGTTCACATAAAATTACTCAGCCGCTCTATGCCATGGAATCGAACAAATTTCGTGCTGGGTGCAACCATCAACAGTTACGTCAAACACCAATTTGTTTTTCGACGGAATATTGTAACAATTCAAAAGAGATTCAAACCTCAAAGGTACTTGTGTATATGACAACGTTGATACTCTCTATACTGAAAGATATGCTTGCAGAGTCGGGTCTCGGGATATGTAAACTGCAGTATACAAAATGCAAAATACATATAAACTTCATCACAGTATTTGCTCTAGAGCCATGTGCGGAAAGCGGGCTCAAAAACTCAATACCCCATATACCATCCTAGAGCGTTTATATAAAAGCTCGACTATTTCTCAAATTTGAAATCTGTATGTAAATGGAGACGATAACAATTTCAACACAAAGGGCAGTCATGGTGATTCGCGAAATAACATATTCTTCGCCTAGCAAATCGAAAATCTAGAACCTTGAATTACTCCAGGCTAGGTTCTTCCCAGAGTTTTGGGAAAATGTGAGGGTTTTTGGATTCATCGACAACGACTAGCATAAATGACAGCAAATATATAAATTATCGTTTTGAATATACTCCCTTAATTCTCGAACTATATATATACCTCCAAGGAACTGGTACTCACAGTACAGCAAGTTGAAAGAAAACACTCCATCAAAAGTAGAGCTCTTGACTCCTGATTGATTCACTCGTCCACATGCTGATAATCCACATACGAAGAGCCCAGAAATAGCATTTTAGTGGTATAAATATCCTAGAAGTACTTTGTACAAAATGCGTGGAGATTTGCAAAGTGAATATGAAAAAGCCCAACTAAACACTCAACAGCATGACCCCCACGCAAATCACCCACATCTGTGCCAGCCCAATGCCTCAGCCCAACGTCCCATTCGAATATTACGTTTAGAGTCCAGATGTAAAAAGAACGACTAGTTTGTGCGCTTTTGTACTAACATACACCTTCAGTCCATCCACAACCAGCTAGCTAGTTAACTTGGCGTTCACTACCAGCATACGCCATATCCTCGATGCGAAACCAAGATAACTGAGATTGTGAGTATAACGATATCTCTTATACTACATGAATCTTGGGATCTTTGGTTCGGGATAGAGTATCTATCAAGTAGTTCCATGTATGCAAGATTACCCTCCACATTCCTCGTATATTGACCACGCTCATCCATGAACACTTCAAAAAGAGCCTCCCATCAATTGACAACCCATCCCCTCCCAACCATAGCAGACAGCAAATTCCCACCCCAAAACTCGCCCCAAAAACCCCCCAAACCCAAACCCCATGCCTCGCAACAGGACCAAGACCCAGAAACCTAATTACAGTTACCAGAATCAAAAACCCGCATATCGATATCGCAAAACTCCACTCACACCCTACATCTTACATTATCCATCCCCGCACAAGAAATCCAACATACATACATACATACATACACATACTGAGTTCATTTTTCATTTTACCAAAAGCCCAACTCCATTACCTCATCATATTCATCCATCAAACTCTCCTTCTCCCTCTCTCCTCTCTCATCTCGACTACTCATCATGTAGAATTTTCTTCATGTATAATATAACAAACATACGCAGTAACAAACCCCATCAAAAAAACAACAACAGTAATATGTAATATAATATACAACACATATCCCCCTCAAACCCACAATCCATTCCTCGAACACCTTCCTATTCCAGAATATAGATAGATAGATACTGGATGCATACTACTTCCTACTAGTGTACCTGCATTTCGCGTTTGAACTCGGGTACTTGGGAAGCTTACAAGAAGTGAGTGGGAAGGGAGAATCGAGAATCGAGAGATTTTATATCATATGTGAAAGATGAGTGGGAATTTACAGATACAAATTCCTGTAAGCAAGACTATCATCGATGCTTGATTTTCATTGTGCGAGTGTGAAATAAAGAGTCGTAATTACGGAGAATTTTATTCACTCATTGGAAAAATATAAAAAATGTGTCATAAAAAGGTTTCAAGATTGAAATGTAATATTTGAAGATTCCAAGAATGTTCTTTATTAACGGTATATTAATGTACTAGGAAATTATATACGTCATCGTCATCGCCATCGCCACCAATCATATCACATCATATTATTAAATCCATCCTAACACTTGCATCCCCTTGCAACAACTATCATACACTAACATTCATCATAACTTTTTGATCAAACAACTCAAGACCACTTAACCAGCTTGGTACATAGCCAAAGCAGCAACATGTGGGTTGACGTTTGACAAGTTGAAAGCGGTGTAAGTTTGGTTTGTATCTGTCAAAGCCAAAAACATGGTACCGTTGATAGCTGGATCGCCCTCAAAAGTAGAAACATCCGGTTGGATGGTCATGGCATAGTTAACACCATTTGTTGATGAAACATTCAAGAGAGGTGAGTATGTGACATTCAATTGCGACACCCACATTGCCCATGATGGTGTTTTAGCGGTGGTAGAAGTGACGTAGGAGTTGTTTGGTCCGACAGCTTGGCCGGGATTATCCCACTGAAGGTAAACCTCACGTCCTGGGTATGAGAGAGGAATAGATCGGTTTTGGGAGACGGATGACGAGCAATCAAAGCCAATGACATTGTTACCAACGCATGAATCGATTGTTGCTAAGGTTGAGTTACTTGGTGCAGCAGGGCCAAATCCAACAGTCTCATTGAAACGAGTTTGGGTAGCATTACGACGAGCAATGTTTGGTTGGTTAAGAATGGTAAGTTGTGGGAAGTTTTGCCAAACAAGACGCTTGGAGTTGGATGGACAGGAAGAAATATATGGTGCGAGAAGAGTCCATGCCCAAGATTGTGGGATACCGGTTTCGAACCAAACTGGCATAGGGAAGAGGCCTGCAAATTGACGGAAAATCATTTGTTGACGAGCCTCAGTGGCAATGGATTGATCGAGAAGTTGTGCGACTTCACGTGAATCGAGATGAGCTTGGAAACCCCATACTCCAGACTCTCCGTATCTAGTAAGCTTTTGAGCAAAGTCAAATGCTTCAGTAACGGTAGTGTAAGGATAGTTGTATGTGCATTGTGGTGTTGCGCCACCTGGTCCTCCCAATAAGTTCGAAAGCATGGTAGCATGACCAGATTCTTGATCGGCCATAAACTCGATCAGATATCTGTCGCTAGGAGTGAGGCCAGCAGCTGTGAACTCTTCTTCAGAGAATGTAGCAAGGATATTGTGGAAGAGATCGAGTTCAATCCACTCTTGATAAAGACCTAAGAGAACTGATTGATAATCGAAATCAGACTGCACACGATAGACTGGCTCAGTGCCATTCGTTCCTAGACCACCGGCTGGCTGGAAGGGAACTGGTTGTGGAGCGTGAAGTGTACCATCTGGTACATATGTTGTCTCTGGCTTTCTAGCTGGTAAAATCGGTACCTCACTGGCCAGTGCGATGGTACTCAAAGCTCCAGTGGTGGTAGGTGTACCACTGTATGGGCCATGACTTGTAACACCTGTGACTTGAGAACTGATAACTGGTGGAACTGGGGCAGTGGCTCCTGGGATTTCTGATGCTGGAATTCCAGCAACTGAAGTGACCGACGAAACTGCTGCGCTGATTACAGACGGTTGTTGGTTGTATGAGTAGGTACCGAATGGTGAGGAGCCTGTGGCGGAAGCGGCAGCTTGGAGTTGACCATCATCGGCTTGGCTGATGGAAGCTGGGGCAGCTGCGACCGCTGCAATGAAACCAGCAGTGATTCCTGTCTTGTAAAACATTTTTAACCGTTCAAAGTGAATGAACAAGTAAAATTGGCAAGAAATTGTTGCTTGAAACAAATAAAAATTTGAAGGAAATAAGTGATTGATATAGAAATGGATAGCTATGGGAAAGCTAAGGAGCTTCATGACGCTTGCCAGGGAAAGCTCCTGTGGAACTATGAAGTAATGAAAAATAACAAAATATATCTTAGCGTATCAAAATCATAGCTGCTGATTGGTTTCCAGAGAAATAGTCTTGAATATGATTATAAATAATATGTAAATCGTCAATGACATCCTTTACGTCAACATATTAGATGGAGGAAAGCTGGAGAACGCGGCTTGTAGATGCGGGAGTATGCAACCAGTGGAAGCTCTAGTGTAGGTACCGACATCTAAATCTTGGTTATGGATAAAAAAACAGCTTAGATTGTGGAAAAGGCACCGGGATTAAGGATTGCGTAGCAATGATTTGATGATTCAATAATAAAAGGAGGTTTACTCCGTTCCTTGACGGAAAATGGGGGCTGGCAGTTGACTGGTTGCGCTAGTAACCACAGGAGTAAAAGTCCCGTCTATACCAAATATTTTTAGGAGATTCAATCGATCGAAATTTCCATGTCAGCAAATGGAGGTATCTCAACAGTTCGCTCCAAGTTTTGTGATTGTTGGGGAAAATTCATCATACTTTATTCCATATGAAGCTAATTGGGATGCGATTCGCGTTTAGACATCAACGTCATAGCTGCTCGTGTAAATTCCTACAAGCTTTTATTAGTGATTCGATGAGAGAGAGTATTTCTGAGTGCTTCCGTCGCAACACCTCACGCTCTCAACTGATAGTTAACTCCAGAGCCATGATGTTAATTTTGGACCTAAAGGCGATGCAGTAGGCAATGTTGAGTTAGTTTCCTTTTATCTATCAACCGGAATATAAAACCTTATGAAGCTAATTCGCATCGAAATACCGGTACTACTATATCGTGCTAATTAGTGATATATCAAAACTCGTTTTCGGACCTGATATTTGCTTTTTTGATAAACAATTCGCAATTATTTTGTAAAGGTTAGAGTAGAGGAGGTAATGACTCGAACTAGAATTTCTCTATATGAGGTCTCCAGTTTACATCTGCATGCAGTACAAACCCAGTACCAACCTATGTATAAGTTCCATTGAAAGCAGATCCAATGATGTGGCGAATGCCGAAATTCGAATTTTGCCCGATCTTACGCACTTGTGAGGAGATGAAATTGCCCCCTGTAGATGATTCACACAGGGAATTTGAAATCTGATTTCATCAAATCCCATTTTGATAAATGCCATTACCATCAGCCGAATTTGCGGTCGATGACGCTTTGAATTTGATTGCTCAAAGGATTTTACAGCCGATAACGCTGCTTACTTGGAAGATCTGCAAAAGACTGTGCAAAAGGCTCGACCTTGGAATAGATGTGTTGCTCTCGCGCTGAAGGTATTCCTTTCGTGATGAAGGACGAAGAGTGGAAGAGCAGAGAACAAAGAGTACGTCGTCAGTTTCGTTAACAGTCTCATCGACCTGAAAGTCAATAGAGATTTTTGAAGCTGTATTCGTGATTGATTTTATATTTCATATGTCTTGACATACTGAGAAGTGGTTCGTTTGTGATATGAATAAGGTTATAAGGTTATATATACTTTGTAGAAAGTTGGTGAGGCAGTTGCTACTGTATCAGCCGAAGATAACCCATCCTCATCATTAGAATCAAGCATGAGGTGATAATTAATAATAACAGAAATTTCAATGAACATTCCACCATTTTCATTTCAAAAGAATATACGAGTACAGATTTCCTGATATACTACATGAAATTGACGTCGAATCTTCTGTTTCGTTCTTCACTCCTCAAAATGGCCCTTCATCCTCCACCAAGTAGCTCCAAACTCATTTGTAGGTTCTACCAAAACCAAAACCCCTCCATATCTACCCACATATCTAATGAAGAGTCATATCACAGTCGCACCCGCCAACGACAAAACCAATGCTCGCGCAGAGCAATTCGTAAAAGGCGCACTCGATCGTAAAGATCTCGATTCCAATCCCCTCACACAATTCCATTCCTGGTTCTCCCACGCACAAACCAATGGCGTTTACCATCCCGAGACGGTTTGTCTATCAACTGCCAGTTTACCTTCCGGCCGCGTATCAGCACGCATGGTATACCTGAAAGAATTAGATGCAAAGGGGGGATTTGTTATATATAGTAATTGGGGCACGAGCAAAAAAGCAAGAGATATTGCGGAAAATAAATGGGCGAGTCTTACATTTTGGTGGCAAGAATTAGAGAGACAGGTTAGAGTTGAGGGCAAGGTAGAGAGGTTACCTAACGAGGAGAGTCAGGTTTATTACGATTTGAGGGCGAGGGGTAGTAGGATTGGGGCTTGGGCTAGTCCGCAGAGTCAGGTACTGAAGGGAAGAGAGGAGTTGGAGGAGAGGGTAAAGGAGGTTGAGAAGAGATTCGAGGGCCAGGAAAATATACCAGTGCCGGATTTCTGGGGAGGATTAAGGATTATACCGGAGATGGTAGAATTTTGGCAGGGGAGAGATAGCAGGTTACATGATCGATTTCAATATGAGAAGAAAGAGGATGGAGAATGGGATATTCAAAGGTTAAGTCCGTGAGTAAGGGAAAGTCTGATGTGTAAGAATCAATATTTGAACAACTCAACTCAAATATTAATGTTTTATACTGACTATAGACAAATTTTAATGATTCCATGATGGCCGTGTGCGTTTTCAATATCTGGGCAACACTCAGTATTGTCATTCAATTTTCACAGAAAGTTCTGTTGGGCATACCGAGCATCACACCATTGAGAATCCACGTCTACAAGCCTCCGTTTGCATGCCAAGTATGTACAATATGAGAACATTCAACACCATTTCTATCACATACGACCATAGACTGAAGAGAATTGGGCATCCCGTCCGCTCTGCCATACACAAGCTTCAGATCGGTGGATTAGTAGTTGGGTGGGTGACCACCAGCGAATCACCACTGTTGTATGTTTTTTTCTTTTTGCCTATTTTGCGTCTTTTGGATATTGTATCTCCTTTTGTTGCTCCGGGTAGTAGATTATTTCCTACCCGTAAGCCGCACTTGCAATCGATTATATGAGGAACATTACAATGAGGAAATTAAAGAGATACGATGATTTATTCGCAGCTAGTCTTCCCAGAATCACTTCAGCTGTTTTTCCTCCCAAAAGTTTATAGCTCGAATGAACTATATATAGCACACCAATCCGAAATACATCAGAGCATTCGATGAGCATTCCGAGCCTGTTTGCATCAAACAAACCTATTCGATCCAACAATTTTATACTTCAATTTCTACTCCTTCACTCTCATAGTCTTCTCTCAGAACACCAGCATCTGTCTTCTTTGCTTCTTCCCTTTCCCCAACCAGAACATGCATCCAGAACCCCTTCGCATTCACCACATACTTCTCTCCACTTTTCAGCACAACTTCTGGAGCTTTTATCTCGACATCCTTTGTTTCTTCAGCCCCTGCATCGATAGTAATTATATCATCATCCGAGAATACACCCTCTCGTGGCATCTTTCGATTGAGTTTCAAACCTAGACATGGAGCAAATTCTCCAGAGGCCATCGATTTAAATTTAAAGATGCCCATAGGAGCGGCACGTAAATCGAAGGGAGTGGACCATCGGAGAAAGGATACGGGTTTGTCTGAGGTGTTATGTAGTGTAACTTTCAGCTTGACTATTGGCGGGTTCTGTGGCTCGCTGTCGATTGTAGTAACATCCGATATTGAGATTTGGATGGGAACATCGTGTTGATTTGTTGGAGATGATTCCATTTTGATGAATAAGCCGCACAGTATAAGAGCGACGAGCAGGATGATAAGCCTTGGGTTGATTGGAAATCTGCGCTTAGGTGAAGGGATGGGGTATTTTTCGCGACGATGTAACATCGCAAAAGATATTGTTTCCGTAAAGGCAGATTCGGAAAACACTTTTACTGAGATCCTGAAACAGTGTTGGAAGGCGGTAAGTATGAGAAATGGGATGCTCAAGAAAATGAGGAATTGTCTCTTTTCTTGGTGAAAGCTAAGATAGACTATCTCGATATAGAAGGTCGAATAGCAAAGTGTGGGGTTATTCTGCATCCGCCACACCTTTATCCGAACGGCAGTTTCTTATCAAGATCAAGAGTGGAACTCTTCGATGTTTTGTATGCCGTAATGCTTTATTGGTTGTCGTCAATTTAGAGTCGGATTTTTCTCCATGTTTAGTGACAAGTGAGCGGCCATAATTTGTGAAGACCGCGGGACAGATGAGGAAACTCGAGATTCGGATAAATGACTGGATAGTCTTATCCCGAGAATGCAATCTTCAATCAGTGGATTGAAATCCCGAGTCCTAAATCGTTAAACAGTCGAGATCTTTGCTCTCCATTGGTGTACTCATCTTTACTCCTTCCCTATCTTTGCAGACTCGCGTATTATATTACGATTTATGGGTGCGGGTAATCCAGTACCACGTCGTCGTTAAATTGTCGAGACTTCCATTGAGGATCATACCTCTTTCTAGAAGGTAAAATCAAACCAGCAAATATATAAAGACACCTGCCAAGTCCATTTATTCATTGAAGCCAAGATACACATTGTCTTGGTCTTGCTTGGTCTTCTCGATTGTTTGGCAGTAAATGGTAAATCAATTGCCAAAAGTATTCACCGGCTCAAATACCGATGCCACACAATACCTCGACCTCACTTGGCCCTCAAGTGCTGCTTCCAAATGCTCTAATGGACGGCATAATCTTACAAGATAATGATAGAAAGCTTGTTGATCAATTCCAAAGTTCTTAGCTGTAACACCCCCGGTGCCCGCATATCGTCAAAAGCTTCTATCGTTTGATATCTTGGCCTGGTATCTATCAAGAACTTTCTTTAGCTTCCTATCTTGGTAACCAATTTCATTCATCTTGAAACCCATGACAATTTGCTTCACAATACTTGAGCATACTAACAATAGCTTTATAGAGTCCTTCAATCATTTTTTTGATGATCTTGCATTCGAAGTCAATCGCATGGATTATGAGTGGACTAGCATTCTTCTTTATCACAAGGGAGGTTGATAATACCAGTGCTGTTCACCGATGAGGCAGGTGAATGGAAACTTCGGCCAAGAGACAATGTGCAATGGCGATCTGTGGAAGAGAATGGATACATGCTTCTTATCAGTTACTCCTACCTTCCATTTCTGACCACAACCATATGTGCACTTTATTCCACAGCGGAAGAAGTTTTCCGCGCTCAACAGGGTGAAAAGGAGCGCCGACTGGTCTTGAAAGTATCTATATATGAAGGACTGACGAGCACCCAAATTCAAGCACCTCATCTCATCTCTAGCAACTCAAAGCTTCTGAACATACAGCATCTTTTCTCATTCCTTTATTCAATTCAACATGCGCACTTTTTCCAAAATCTTGGCAGTTGCCGGTTTGGCTGCTATTGCCGACTCTGCGGCTGTACAGAGGCAAGTTACAAATTTCCAGTTTTCAAGATTGCTGTTCAGCAAGGAATGGTCTTATAAACCGAATTCATGTTGCAAATTGAAATTTTTGTTACAGTTCATCTTAGGATACTGGCCCCATTTGGGATTCCTTCAAAAATCAATATGCTACATACCGAATATCGTAAATGTCTCGAACATTCCGAGTCTTAATTCTTTACGACAAGGAAAACTCGAACTAATAATTTACTAGGGTTAACAATGTTCTTGAAGTCACTTTAGCTGCTGGCGAGAATGCGCTAGTTCATGCTTCCGTCAAAAATGTCGGAACTGAAGATTTAAATCTTTTGAGCTATGGCAGTCTCTTCGACAATGCTCCAGTTCAGAAGGTTTACGTTTATGAAGGGGGTGAGTTTCCAGTATTCTTGATTGTCCGAATACAATTCATGGATAATTAAACTTGATTGTCCATGTCTTACATGTTTAAAGATTGAAATCTAACATAAACAAGAAACTGCCGTTCCATTCAAAGGAGTCCTTCGCTCCATTCAACGCACAGACCTAGCCCCAGAGGTATTCCACACCCTTGCAGCAGGTGAAACATTCGAGACTACATTCAACGCAGCCGAAGTTCACGATCTCTCCACCTCAACCTACACTTTCGTAGCCGAAGGTGCTATCCCATTTGCCCCTGTGGGATCCACCGAAATCACCGATTCCATAATCTTCAAGTCCAATGCCATCACTATGTCCATCGATGGTGATGCTGCCAAAGCCGTCGAAAAGGCCATCCCCACCTCCATCGACCGCAGAACCGTCCTTCAATCCGGCTGTTCCACCACCCAAAAATCTCAAACCACTCAAGCACTCGCCTACTGTGCTTCACTCGCCAGAGCCGCCTCCACCGCCGCATCATCAGGCTCATCAACCAAATTCAGCGAGTACTTCAAAACCACATCAAGCTCTACCCGTTCCGTCGTAGCAGCTCGTCTCAGCGCCGTCGCTTCACAATGCAGTTCCATAACCTCGGGCTCTACACGCTACTACTGCACCGATGTATACGGCTACTGTTCATCCAACGTGCTCGCCTACACCATTCCAGCCACCAACGAAATCGTCAATTGTCCTATATACTACTCTGCGCTCCCAGCCATTTCATCTACTTGCCATGCGCAGGATAGAGCAACAACTACTTTACATGAGTTTACTCATGCACCTGCTACTTATAGCCCGGGGACTGCGGATAACGGTTATGGATATGCGGCTGCTACTGCTTTGACTAGTGCAAGAGCGGTGTTGAATGCGGATAGTTATGCGCTTTATGCTAATGGTATGTTTTTTGTCTTTTTCTTTTCTGGTTTTACTCAAAGTAGTGGTGGTTTGAATTGTTGCTAATGATTGAATAGCTATCTACGTTGGTTGCTAAATGTGAAATGTGTACTAAACATCTTCAAAGGCTTTGATATCGAAATACAGTCCGAAAATCAGAATGTCATGTTTGCTGGTGGATATTGTGAGGTTCCCCTGACAAGTTTCCTGCCAGTGCTTGGAATCAAATACATATGCATACACATATACGTATATACTTTAGCTCGAATGAAACTTAAATACCTCATTCATTAACAAACAATCCATATTTTACCCTTCATCAAACTTTGCTTCTGAAACTATTATATCATATTTGCAAATTGAACCATCATATTTCTTAAACGAACTTGCGTCCGTAACATATCTAGCTGCTGGAGACCAGCGAGTAGACAGTTATTTTTTGAAAGATACAAAGTTTTGCTAGACGTGGGACACTATTGGCAACTGTTCCATCAATTATCATCTTCCAACAAGATTAGCGAGAAGAGGAGAAACGAGCTCAAATCCCCCCTCTATGGTAAACCCCGCATATATCCCAAGAGAATGGATGTTTATAAAACGATAAGCTTCATATTCTCTCAACCCTCATTACCGAAGAGCACATAATTTCGTGATATCTATGAAGTCGCCAATTATAAGGATGTTCGAGCACGTGTTTATCAAACAGACTGATAGTATAGTAGAAGTGTTTAAGACAAAAGCAGTCAGACAATCATATTTACGCACTCAGTATCTTTTCAAAGACTCTAGTTCTACTTAAGCGAACTGATTCCACGAATGGTAGTTGATGATCACAGCCTCATCTAGTACCTTGGATTGTTTCTCCCCGGCTCACAAATAGTGCACTTTGCAACCATACCATTTAGCAACCCTTTTATTTTGAATCACTCAACTACCATTCCTTCTGCACCGTGTTCCTTCTTGAATCTTCTCTGCGATAATCTCCACTGCGATAGCATCCACGCTCACAATATGCAGGTATCCCGTACCCATAAATGCACAGCAAGGCTTGGTGCAATACCACATTATCTTCCTATACAATTCTATCGAACCAACTCCGTGAAACATCGAGTTTAAAACTTACCCCGCACCCGAGCCTCTTGAATTCTTTTTCATCAGAACACACTATTATTTTCTTCTCTTTCCATCAGCTCTTCTCTCAACTTCTCTCGTCATATATATATATCAGACTAATTTTGTACTCGCACTTCCGAATCCCCCCCAGAAAGACAAATAAGCTCCCACTATCACTATCCCCTATTCCCAAGTCCAAAATGTCATGCCTTGCGAATAAATGTTACAAATCTCCGCTCTGGGCCGGCGGATACTGCGAAATCCGTAGGTGAGCCCCAATTGCAATTCCTCAATACGCAAACACGCTTCGTGCACATTTTTTTCTTGATTTCTTCCAAGCTCTATATATTGATATCTGGAATAGATAAATGCAAAGCTGCTCAGTGCTATGATATCATACTCGCTGGTAGTAAATACTGTTCTCAACGTAAGTGTGTGCATGGGCTCTGCGGTCTTGAAGCAGAGATGTCATTTTGATTCCGAGGTTCGTGGATTGAGTATTGGGATAGATGATTGCAAAGCTGCTCAGTGCCATGATATTATATCAGATGGTAGTAAATATTGCTCCAAACGTACGTAGGTGGCTCTGCGGTCTTGAAGCAGAGATGTCGTTTTCAAGGTTCATGGATTGAGTATTGATGTGGACAGATACATGTTACGAAAACTATTGTCAACATATCAAGAGGGGAAGGGGTCACTGGTGCCGTGAACGTGAGTGAATGTTTCATCTTATCATGATGGAATATCATACTCTGATGCTGATATACTTTTTTTCCCTTAAAAAATAGATTCCAAATGCACCATCCAAGACTGTCCGCAATCTCGAGCCGGCTACTCACCCAGTTGCACCGCGCACCAGTGTCAAGAAACTCTCTGCGGGAATGCCCAATTCGACATTTCGCGATACTGCGCGAGCCACAAATGTCACTCCGAGTGGTGTTTGCGCAAACGCTGGGCGGAAAATTATCGATATTGCGACTTTCATCGGTGCAATTTCCGCCCCGCTTGTCCGAATATGAAGGAGCTGTATGGAGGGAGGGTATGCTGTGAGGCTCATAATTGCTCTAGATCGGGGTGCTTGTCGCCAATTGTGGGGGGAAAGGGGCTTTGTGAAGATCATAGTCGGGGAAATTCGACTGTTAATTGAAGGCCAGAAGCGAAACTTAGATGCATGTGTTCCTTTTTGGTAGATATTCACTCACCGATTTCCATCTAATTTAAAAATTTAAATTTCCCCAACCCCGGAGGCATCACAATTTTCTTCTTCTACTTCACCACTTGATGAATTGTTTTTTACATCAACTCCCACACCAGTTCTATCATTCATATAATTCAAAACCCAAATCTCCTTCCAAACGACCACTCAATCACTTCAACAAAAAACCAAACATCACCCATCGCCCATCAACTCCCTCAACACCCATCATGCCATGCAACTGGAGGCAATCAGGAAGAAGGGTATGCAAAGGCGACAAAGCTCCAGGAACCATTTTCTGCATCCACCGTACGCACACTAGCTCCTGTTTCTCCATCCCCAAACTAACCATCAATCTAGACAAATGCGCCAAGCAAGAATGTCTCGAAGCCATAATCAGCGCCAAAACATGGTGGTGTGAAGCCCGCAAGTCCCACCCCTCCATCATCCACCCATCCACACAAACAGCTAACCCCCGTCCCCACCCCCACAGACGCCGCCTGCAGCGCGAAATCCTGCCGCAAACCGCGCATCCACGCCGGGCTTACCTGCGCCGCGCACCAATGCAAATTCCCCCAATGCAGCAGCCTCCAATTCCCCCCCTCCAAATACTGCAGCGGGCACAAATGCCACATGGACAATTGTCTGCGGTCGCGCCGCGACACGAATCGTTTTTGCGATGGGCACGAGTGCGCGCACGAGGAGTGTGCGCAGCTGAAGGATTTTATGGGCGGGAGAGTGATGTGTGCGAAGCATAGTTGTGAGATGCCGGGGTGTTTGGAGGAGAAGTCGGAGGCCGGGACGGCGTGGTGTGAGGGCCATGGGCGGGAGGATTAGGGTGGGAGATGTGCGGGTTTGGTTGTGGCTTGGGTTGATGTGGTTAATGATAGAATAAGCTTTCGGAGTTTGATAATAAGTAGGTTTTGTGCAGGATTCAAATTGTAAAGTTAAGGCGATACATATCAGAGAGTGACTGAATAGATACTTGAGGCAGGAAATTCATCAAAAAAATAGCTCCATTGCACTTCATGTATCCACAGACTTTTGAATCTCCACGATACATCAATATAATTTGATTGAAAGTTTCAATTGTGTCCTCAATTTCGCACTTGACGTCTTTCCAGTACTTTGATTCTGTTTCTGGCTTCTCACTGGACTTCCAGAGATTAAAATTGCCAAACAGATATGCCTCCATCCTCATCCTCATGTCCCCTCCGTCCCTAATTCCACATTCAGTTCCATGCCAACAAGCCAAGCCCAAGACAGTCACCCAGAAATCACCAAATATCCTACAAAGCACACATACTCTATATGATTATCAACCCGTTCATCCATTAATACAGTAACTCTGTACTTATTTATTTATTCCATTTCTCGCTATTTACCGTACATACATCTACATATGTATGTACATGTACTTAATTCTTTCCCTGGCCCGACCTCCTTTTTTCTCAATTCCTAAAATCCTATCTCCTCCATTTTCCCAGGATCTTTCCTATTCACTCTTGTCCCCTTGACTTCCCCCTCACTCCTCAACCTGTTACTTGGAATTCAACTCCTATTATTCCTATTCTCATTCCCAAGCTTAATCCTATTCCATCCCATTGCATCCAAACCTCAACGCCAAGAAACAAAATAATGGTATTTGGAATTGGATTTGTACATTCGCTCGTTTATTCCTTCGTATGTTTTGTATTATTAATCTGCTTTAATCGCACTATCGAATTATTAGCTTCGTGTTCCCGCATATCGACCCCATCACAAGTGGAAAACAATCTTTTCCACTGTTTCAAAAGATATAAGCACCACTTGATACATGTCTTCGAAATAAAAAGCAAGAAGAAATCTTTAAACACTCACCCATAAACCCTCCTCACAAACCAAAAAGTCGTCAAAAAGCCCACTGTCCCCGTAGCTAATCCATAAGTACTAGCCACGACTCCGCAATAACTAAAAAACAACAATCCACTAACAAATCCCTCAATATGCAACCTCCTCATATAAAACCACACACAATACGCCATCACCCAAACTGCCGATCCACCTCCTATAAGGAAGGAATGCCACCACCAATTGTAATCTTCAGCACAAAGTTTAATATAAATAGTAACTATTGTGACTTCCGCAATTGTGATGATAAGAAGAAGAGTTATGAGAGAGAGAAACCCGAATACGTAGTAATACCCGCTTTTATCTTGCCAAAGGGATTGAAAGACGAAAAGAAGCTCGATGAAGATTACTGCAAAGGGAATGAGACCAGCTAGGAGGATTGAAGAGGTAGAACGGATATACCATGGTTGGATTGGTACTTGACGAGGGATAATGGATGTTTTGGTTGGAGATTCCCATGCGCCGGCACGTGTGTAACCGTAATAGGAACCGGCATAGACGAGAGGAAGTTGGATACAAAGCCATAGGAATATGAGAGCGATGAGGGTACCGAATGGAAGGGCGGTACTAGATGCTTGGGCCCAAACGAATAGATTGAGGATGAAGACTAGAGAAAATAGAAGACCGGGGAAGAGAATCGCTGTGAGGAGGGTATTTTTGCGCCAATTGAGACCTCCGAATGTTTTGTAAACACGTGCGCTGAAGTAACCAGAGAAAACTCCTGCGAAGATGAAAAGACCAATTCCGACGCTGACGAATCCACCACGGAAACTGGGGTTCAGTATACCTAGACTACTAAGAGAAAGTAATCCAAAGGCCATGAAAACGAGTTGCATTCCAGATCCAATCAAAGGTGCTAGAAGATATCCATAAGGAGGTGGACGGAAAACATCTCCGTGGAGTAATTTCCAACCAGTAATATCTTCCAGTTGTTCATCATCAGAAGAAACATCTGCATCATTCTCGGTATCAATCTGATTCAGTAAACCAAGTCCAATTTGTTCCCCAGTTTTAGGTGTTCTTGCTCCACTACTAGGTCTAGATCTTCTTTTTGGTTTCAATTTTCCATCTTCTCCCGAGACATCCTTTGCATATGCTTTGATGTCGCCTCGAACAGTTCTGGCTAAGATCATAGCAACGATACCACTAAGAAGACCTGAAATAATCAAAGAATTGACAATAGCCAACCAATGAATTCTTGATCCTTCCTCTTGGTTGACAAAGTATAGATCCCATCGATTTCTCCATTCAACCTTGTCATCCTCACGGAAATAGACGGAGTAGGTGTATGGAATTTCCATTGTAGCTCCATCATCCAAATCTATTTCTCTTTCCGGTGGATGATATGATGAAAATGGATATGCGAGGGCGGATGAAGCATCGGTATGATTCTGAGCGAGGTATAATTCAAACGGTGTATCGACATCATTCAAATCCGCAGGACATCCCGATTCCACTCTCTTAGCAGATCCAACACTCTTGGTATAAACTTCGAATCCAACAATAACCTTTCCACCTTTGTCTCCATCCTTTCCTGGCGCTTTGCGATATCGCAGAACGATTGTGAGATGATTGTTGATGAAATATCTGGGTTTGCCAGTTTGAGAAAAATCCTTATAACCTAATTTGAATCCAGCAGCGTAATATTTCTTAGTCTTATCCACTGTCACAAAACTCGTTGCTCCAGGTAAATTGTCCACAATCCATTCCACAACATATCCATCCTTAACCAATTCTTTTGCGCGTTCAAGGTCCCTTCGAGTGACAGTTTTGGAACAGAGGAAATTACATTCTTGATCCTTTCCCATTACCAGTTCGATATCCGATTGTGTGATTCTGTCTCCTCGCAATACTTCTCCGAGATTTAATGATATGCTTTGGCCGCTGAGCAGAGAAGATCCGGCGTGGCGGACACCTGTTGGAGGACAGACGAATGGAAGATCGTAGTAGGCATATTGTAATTGTGTATTATCGGAGTAGACTTTATTGACTAGTAGAGGGATTGCTTCGTTGTCTTTGTAACTTTTAATTGACCAACCTAAATGAATGGGAGAATAGTTAGATTATTGTCCGGACTTTGAAATCTAGTAGATAAAAAGATAGAGATGGCAGAAGATGGCAGACATACCTGGTATGTAGAAAGCATTTGTTATTGAAATTGAAAGAAAGAAGAGTAACCAAGTTCCTATCCTCATTGAAGAATTGGTCGCCATATTATTTATATTATTCGTGTCCAATAAGTTATTAAAAAGTCTAAGTTGTCAATAAAGGTTCGAAATTCCCTCCCCGGCCTTGAAGTCCGGAATATCCGTAGATGTCTTTGGATGACGGTCGCACCAAACGGAGTTGTCGAATTTGAATGGAAGATGAAATATTCTTATCGATGAAACAATATGATGATGGCGTATTTATTATTAGAGTTTTTCTTCAATAGAATTGACAAAATGGATAGAACAGATAGGTATGTTGATCACAACCACTTCTTCCTTCTTTCCCCTTCCTTCTTCTCCAATCTTCTTAGCCAAGATGCCGTATCGCTCTGTTGTTCCTTCAAGATGGCGATGGCATAAATCGTAATTTGGGGATTATATTTCAGATAAGAAGCTTAATAACTCTTCAAGGATTAAAGTCTTCTACAACGAGCGCAATTGGTACCAAGTACCTTTGAAATGAATTAAATGGTGATGAATGTAATGGTGAAGGGTTCTTCTCGTAAGTGAATGGAGATGGAGATGGAGATGGAGAGAAAGAGGGAGAGGGAGAGGGAGAGAGAGAGAGAGAGGTATGGATGGGTAGATAGTCGGTGAATTAATTATGTTAGTTGATTGTATCGTAGCAGGTAATAGGATTTGATATTATCAAAAGGGTCGAGAAAGGGTCGAGGCAAACCGATGGTTGAAGCTCTTCGGAGTCTCGAACCAGATAGAAGCAGAACAACGAAGCAGAACCAATCAATATTCTCCACCAAAACGACTTGAACGGGTTTAGAGTGGTGAAGGATGGCAAGGGAATAGAAGATAGAAGATAGAAGATGGAGAGAATATGAGACAAGAATAAGATTGTACTGTACTGTACTGTACTGTTCGAGAGTTCCTTTGCAGAAATGAATTGAAGACGGGAGGATATACAAAGTCAAGAGTATCTAAGTAAGTCATCCGTGAAGATATATATGTACAGTACACTTATCTATAACATTTCCTTCTATTTGATTGGTATGGGCAATATTCCAATATCTACTCGTGCTCTGTCTGTTGTGTTGCTACGGATTCAAATCCCATTCATCCATTTCATCCATTCATCTAAATAGACCTTTTCGAAACAAACGACCTGCCCCTTTATATAGCCCTTTATATAGATCCCGAATACATCGGATTCGGATATCATTCGTTTCGTTAGATATGTATGGGATATTGTTAAGGAGAATGGGAGTAAATCAATAATTACCAAGTGAGCCAAGTAAAGCCAAGATTATTCAATTCCACTTATGTATTATTTTATCGTGAATTGTGAATTGTGAATTTCTTTCTTCACTTCTTCACTCCATTTATTTCATCTGTGCACATTGCACAACCACAACCACAATCACTTCCATCTCCTAAAAATAGTAATTCCTCTTCCTTTTGCTCAACAACGAATCGCTCTACTTATCATTAATTATTAGTCTTTACTTCAATCATAACGTCAACTACGTCAACAACGTCAATGTATCAGAATACCTTCATCAAATAACATCATGTTTAAATACTATTTGTTGATCAGTTTCAGTCAAAAATTTTCCGACGTCCTGTTTTATCCCCTCACGCACACGGCACATGGTGTATCGCATGCAAAAACCCGTACATGGCCGAATGAGCTTGAGGATGAATGACAAAACTCATGCTGGTACTTACTTGCATATATCCTACGCAGTTGATGTAGGCGCTCTCAAAATAGGTAGTAGATCAATCATGAAGCGGGAGCACGCAACATTATGTTTCTAGAGTTAGAAACACGAAAGAATATGTAAGATATTTTGCTGGTGTGTTTCGTATAGCCACCATGATATCTCACTATGGAAAAATATCGTGGATCTCAGAGCGCCATATTGTAATATTCTCGATACTTGAATATCCGTTCTACATCAAAAGAAGACAATGTAGATGGTGTTATATGACTTGTCTCGAATCTCGAAAATTCTTCATTTGCCTCAAGTCTAGAACATCAAGTTGATGATCAACACCTAATAGAGCAGAGCGTTACATTGGGAGCGCTCGCTCATGCATCGAGATTTCGATCTAAATTTTCTTATCATCAATCCCTATTTTCCATCTTTTTAAAGTTTCTGTCCGTCAACTCTGATCTTTACCTGTCATGGCATGGTTTTGATACCGTTCACGTGATATACTCTTCGTATACTCATCTTCTTCCATCTTCTGTTTGTTTTGTTGCACGTCTGTTTCACTTTGAGAATAAACATAGGAGTCAACCCCCTTCTATCTTAATTCATTAGGGTAGATGGTATTTTCTTGTTATCCGTTTTGAGCACGTGATTCACGAGCTTGGTGCATACATGGGACATGGCCGGACATTGCAAGTTTGCCACATGTCAGATGACAATGACCACGGGGTTAGATTATAGCTGCTCGTTCCTCACACTATCCTTCAAGCGAGAGACAAGGGAGTCGATCACATATCGCTGTCTCATCAGCCCCAGCATAATTTTTCAACTGACGCGTAGGATGTATCAGAGTTGTGTATATCATAGCTACACTGTAATAGATCATCTCGAACGAGAATATCTAAATAACAGATCAAAGCTCGGCGAGAATTGACCCCTGGATTCTGTACTATGTGCCGCAAACAAATTCATTCAGTCCAATGACGATGTGAACACCGTATACAAAAAGATCCTCCCTCAAATTCTCCATCTGCCAAGGGCATAAGACCGAGTTGACAGGAGATCAAACAGAAGCCGTATACCCAGAAAGCTAGTTCGCATTAGCTTTCGGACTTGCCCGACATTTTCACTCCCGATTTCTCAGGTTTTGGCTATTTACTACGAAGTGCAACTAGGTTTTGAGTAATAAATATCGTATGATGTCAAAAGTTCGTAGCTTGAATGTTCTCCACTCCGTGTGAAGTGCACCAAAATAGTTCTTATTCGTCTATTTTCTACATACGAGCACTGCATTTTGATTCGCGGTAGCTAGAGTTTTGAGGATGATCATCTGTGAAGATATTAATGCCACTATATTTGAAAATGTGCATGACTGGCCAACAGAATTCAAAGTATGGTCATGAAATGAGCTTGACATCTTTCATCATGTTTCGTAAGTAAATTTACATCTACTTCGGCACAGACTCAAAGTACCCAAGCTTCATGGTTCTGGAAAGTTCGACCTAGATCACCGATCTTAGTACTAGGAACAAAAAATACTAGTGAAAGACTTCAGGCTGTCTATCATACACCAAAATATGACAAGCTTAGTGATTCAAGGCCGTGTCAAAAGGTGGATACATATGATGAAAGGTCTAAGGGGACCCATACTCATCTTATTATGAAAACATATGTGAATATCAAATGACTATTGTAGAAGGTGTTTTTATCATTCAGGTTATTGTTCTTGTCGTATATTTTTGATAGTCAAGATCTTCATTATCGGGAATAAATTGATATATTGTATTGTAGAGAAATTGAGGAAGTACCTTGCATTCGATCCTCCCGTTCATCTATTATCCCCATTTCATTCGCGTTAGTTCGAGTCGTCGAACGGTGAATACTCATCTGATACCTTTGATATCGTACCCCTCCACTCCATCCATAATCCTCATAAAAACAAAATACAACCCTAACAACGAACTCATTCTTGAGTACCTCAATGCAGATGATTCATCAGCCTTACAACATACATTATTCTAGTAGATAGTTCTTACAAAATCACATGTTCTGCATGTCAAAAGTTTTTAAATCACGCCACCAGTTGCTTATCTCTTCAAAATATTCATTGCAAACCTAGCAGTATGAAGAAAACTCATTGAGAATATACTGTAGGAGATCTATGCGTATGTGTTTACATTCATGTTCTTATTTAGACAGATTGTATAATCATTATTGCAGTATCGTATTAGCTTCTCTTTATCCATATTTATCTACCCCTTGCTCTTCGACCTCCGTCTATAATGGCTATCCAAGATTATATCATCCAACCACAGACAGCTTCGTATATGAACCAATAGAAAGTCTAAAGATTTATACTTAATCAGATGAACTATAAGTATCGTTACTATACAAGCCGTTATTGTCCTTGTACATCATCATGTCTCTAATTTACTGTACACATTGAGCTCGATCGACAATGCATTAGTGTAACCGCAGTCTCTCATACATTTTTCGTCGTATCTTTCTCCACTGAATCTTAATTTTCGAAGTCCAAATGTTTGGGGTTCGTATTTGCGCATCATATACATGAACCCTATTGCACCACTCGCAAGCGAATACACTCCGCAATATCCTTCGATGACCGTTCTATAGCCAATTACTAGTATCAATAAAGCCCCAGGTAGATATTTTCGGGCAGAGCTAAGGACAAAAGGTGAACCTTCCAAGCTTCGGTTCCGCCCACTATGTCACGAGCTATGCCATACGCCATACCCGCGTCAGCTAGACATGGACTTTTCGTCGGATACTTCAGCCTATCAGTATCTCAATATGTTGTAGCCATTCAATGAGCAACAGGTCCATATCCAAATCTGGAAGCTATAGCCAAGTTTAGCTGGTCAATGCTTGTGCCTGTGTCTGTGCATGAACTCAATTTAAGGTTTGCATTAGTAAGTTTTTGTACCCAATTGTCTCGTAACCGAGATGCACCCCTCCAATCAACCTACACCCCAATGTTTCTGCACCCCAACCATTCTGTGCTCTAATCATAGATTTCGCGTAGTGAATCATCTTCCTTAAGGAATCATCTAGTTCAACAACGCCCGGCTCCCATAAAAACTTTTTAGGTGCACAAGCTCCACACAAGGCCAAGCTCATAGACTAAACATGTTAGACTTTTCACGTACGATACTTAACAAATGTCCATCAACGTATGACTTTTATACGTGCTCGAACTCGAAATCTCCCAAATAAGGCTCGGTCCTAGGTACGTAGACGCGGAGCAAGCACCTGAAATGATCTTAGTGCGTGGATGGATATTTCCTCGATATCTTTTGAGCTTGCGTTCTTTAGTAACTGGCCAAGTGAGTGACACATGGGAGTCATACCACTACGGTAAGTAAGTATTGAATAGAGTTCCGTGCCTGAAGCTTGAAGCTGAAAAAGTTGTGCTTCTTATTTATATTTCATGGTTCCTCAAAAGCAATGGGAATATCATTTGACTTATTACTTATACCCGTGAATTTCTTTTGGAGATAACAAATTTCTTTTATCCACATCATCATTCTCAACACGCGCAAGTCATACACTGAGACTCACCAGCTTAAACACCCATCAAATCATATCACTATATCAAAAAAAAGGAAAATGTCTTCGTCTTCGTCTTCTTCCTCTTCCTCGACGTCATCTAGGTCGAATATACAAAAAATTAAGAAACTCTTGTAAGTTCTCCTATGCTACTTCTTTCCTTATATCTCATACTAACACTTCACTCTCCAGTAAACTCAAATCCCCATCCAATCAACGCTCCACCAGCATATCCAGCAGCATATCCGACAATTCATCAATCTACACCCATCCCTCACCCAACCCCCACCCGAAACCCCGCATCCACTCCTCCTCAACCATCACCTCCATCACCTCCTCCCTAAGTCCATACTCCCGAGCTCCTAACCCCTCGCAGCCCACCTCACGCAAGGGCTCCACCTCGGGCCTCTCCACCGCCGCCGCCTTCTCCCTCTCCGCCTCCAAGCAAACCATCCTCGAAGACTCCCGCAATTCCATCGATTCGCGGAATCGCATCGCGGGACTGGGATTGCGCGGTAGTGGATTTGACGCCCCGACGATGAGCAGGTGTAATAGCTTTTCCTCGATGATGTCGAGTGGGTCGTTGGAGATTGAGAGGACGGAGTCGTTTGGGGTGGAGATTGAGGAGAGGTGGGGTGGGGATTTGCAGGTGCGAAAGGAGAGGAGGAGGGGGAAGGTGTGGGAGTGTGAGGTGGGCGGGGATTGGATTTGTTAGGGTGGGGTTGAGAGGGAGAGAAAGATCATTCTCGAAATCAGAATTTCAAAAATTTCTCGATTTTTTTTTGTTTATTTGTCTTTTCGAAAGTAGCGCAGCCGGATAGCAAGGAGCGAAGTCTCAACCATGACTGGATTTTTTTGGTTTTTGATTATTATTTTTTCATAAAAGGAAATAGGGATAGGATAGGATAGGATAGGCGGGGATGGCTATGAGAGTATCAAGGGCTGATTACTTGAGCATTTTGATAAGATGGCATGATATGGAATGGGATAGGATAGGATATATCGGACTCTAATCGAGCCGTGTTTGTTTATTGTGTTTTTGGATTGGATGGAGGAAATGGATGGGAAGTAGGATTAGGATTAGGATTAGGAATATATTTATGTGATATGATATTATGATGCTCCCATTTGATGAAGGTCATTTTGGGATTTGTGATGTTGTGATTGTGGTAAAGATAGGAATGATAGGAATGATAGGAATGATATATTGAGAATTATTGTCTTTGAAGGGTAGAAAGTTGTTATGGTAGTAGTGTAATTTATGTATGATATATGCTATGCGATATGTGTGTACAAATTGACAAATTAATTAAATTAATAGATTGATCCGATTAATAACTTTTAATACTTGATACCTGACACCTCGTAGGATATTATAGAAACCTAAGAAGGTGGAGGATTTCCATCTAGGTTTTAAAGAACGAAAGGGAATGGAATAGACTCGAAATAAAGTACACGATGTTAAATCACAGTATACGCAGAACCCCCCAAAAGTTATCCCCGGAAGTGAAAATTAAAGAGAGGGAATTATTTTGTTATATCGTTTGAATTGGCAACATCTCGAAAAATAATCATCATTGGATAGCATGAAGAAACCATATATCTCAGGATTGAATATCCGATCTTGCGCTAAATGGTCGACAGATTCTACTAGGCATGATTGGAAATCTTCCTGGGTGGGTTTTTGGTATGGTTGAGTCTGTTTCGGGGAGTTTTTGGTACAGAATACGGGAGCGTGTGTAATATAATAAGAGATAGTGGATCTGGTAAGTCGAAGAGAAGTCCAAAAAGAAGGAAATAACCCATCTCATCCGTGCTACTAACGGGATTCAACGTCTTCCCCGGCATCTCCGCTTTATTCGCACTCATCTCGGACGCATAAACTTCTATACAATCTACAGAACTCAGCATCCTCTCCCCGTGAGAAAACTCCACGTCAATTAAACCATGGTAGTGGAATTTGTTTGGTGGGGATATCTTCAATGGTAAGGAGTTATGAGATTGCTGGATCGCAACTTGGTATCCAGTTTGCACGTCACCGGTTGGGTAGAGATGAGCACCGAGGTCAGGATTGCGGTGGAAGCGGAGCGGAAGCGAATGAAGTAGGCTTAGTGGTCTTTGTACGGGAGAGGTTGGAGGTTGGGAGGTCGATGAGGAGGGTGTGAGGTGGGTTTTGGGAAAATGGGGGAGCTGGTGGTGGAGCTGGTGGTGGGGAGGGGAGGAAATCGCTTTTTGGAGGGCGTTTGATATCTGCTTGGAGTGAATAGTCTCGGTTGGTTCGCTAAGTGTTGTAGAATCATTGTTCTCGGTAGGCACACAAGATCGAGTAATATGTCATAATAACAACATCAACCTTATAAACTTCACTAGACCACACGTTTTAGCAACATAGACTCTCAAAAAGAATCACGAACAGAAAACTACAACTAATTCAAGAAATCGAACAAACAGAACTCAAACAATTCAGGGAAAGAAAGAAATTCGAAACTTCCATCCGCGTCGATTTCAGGCGCCCATCCATTCCATTAATGTACCCTAAATTCATCAGCCTTATAAACTGGGTCCGGACTCCGGGTACGGGTTATGGGTCCCACAAATTTGTCCCGCTGGTGGCGCTTTTGTCTTTGCACCGCACATAAATATGAATATGATTTTGAAATCTTTTGAGGATATTATCTCGCGTTGATGTTACTGTTAACTTTCATTTTCGAGTAAGAATTCGGATTCGGATATTGTCGTCCATGAATCTAGACTCTTTAAGGGGAATTCCTCGTCGATGCTTGCGGCTGTAGCGGAGGTACAATCCTGGCATGCGGAATCAGGAAACTTTGGGCTGAATATTTTGATTATTTCTCGCTTATTATATATTCGTGTCTGGATTTATTGCTAGAGAAAGGAGTGATGGTATGGACTTACAGTTGCAGCAACCCGGGTATGCATGATGTTAAGCGAGCGATTACAAGGTAGACTCCCATTTCTCAAGATTTTTTGGACTGGACTGATACGGTGGTGAGAGAATTATTTGTATTTCAAAGAAGGAAATGAAGAGACTTCAATGAAGGTGATGTGATATGATAAATGACAGGAGAAGTATAATTTGTGAGGGACTCAAACTGTTGCGGACTTTGAAGTAAGATAACATCAATATATTAGCGAGTTAATCCCTTCTAGAATCTCTAAGCAAATCTTGTGATAGTACTGCTCATCAGATATTCTGAGTAAGTAGCCGGTGAATAAAATAGCATTTATGTTTAAATCAAGTTGCACTAAAGGAAAAGCCGTCTCAAAATTCCAAAACACTTGCCGAATCAAGATTATGACGTCTATCGTTGCTTCACAAATCGATCTATTGATTTCGAATTTCATATCAAGGCCAATACCCAAGCCAAGGGACACCTATAATTGCCTGGGTGTAGTCCAGTCTTACCTTGTACAATGACAGTGCTGTAAGAGGTAACATGTGACTGGTATTCCAAAAGAGTTTGAGCATGCTACCCCGGATCTGGATAATGATGTGTAGAATATCTTCCCAAAGATTGTGGATTTGCTGGACTGTGATAATTATTATCATGTAGTTTTATTTTGTGTGCTTCTCTATAAAATTCTGGTAAACAATGAAGCCGTACGACCTTGGATGTTGATAACATGTTGAGTGCATCCCTGATGTATCTTGTTTAAATTCCATAATGAGGGAATCTTGAGCTTTTTTTGAGCCTCTTCGAGAAGCTGTTCAAATATAGTTTGTTGGACTTCTGGCGGAATAATGAGCAAAGGAAAGGTTTTGCTTGTCTTTGCGATAGGAGTAGTGTAGATTTGAGGATTCACTTTGTTTTATCAGAAGGTTAGAGATATTATTAGAGGAAGACATCTTGAAAATATGTAGAATGGTAGGAAAATACAATACAGACTCAAGTACAAGTATGAGTGGATGGTAAATGTATGAATGTAAACGAACGATACAGGGAATGAAAAGAAAGAATACCAGAGGGGCAGCTATCCCAATTTATAAAAAGATGCTGCAAACTTTTTGTGCGTTATTAGAAGCCAAGAGAGCACTACTCCTTCTTCAACTTACAGATTAGTACATGATTAGTCCAGACCGGAGCCTCACTAGGCTAAACCAGTGAATTAGATTTGCACACTTTCAAATCCTTTAAACTCCCGAGTACACTTGCTCTAAATCTGATATCAAACTGAAGACTGGTATCTAATGTTCTGATCCAATCGAGCATACAAATAAATGAATAGAATATCAAGCATGGCTCCAACGTACAGAATGAATCCAAATTTGAAATATATTCATGATGAATTCAACAAGATATCTGAAAACCCACATGATACTACTATCATAATAAAGTAGTCATGATTTGGGAGGCCTAGCTTCTAGATAGTATACGAATCATGCAGTGAGCTACTCCAGATTCTGTCAAATCTAGAACTTTGTGGAGAAAACTCGCCAAACTATCCGAAGCATAGATTACACGTGATTTTATATTAGGTAATCCCAGACTTCAAGCACTCAACCTCGGCATTACAGCCTCGCGATACCTTCATACTTTGAAAGCTTCTTACTAACAGATTCTTATTGATATTCAACTCCATTTCATAACTACCTATAATGTCTGCGATTATTTAGTATGCCATATGATATGCAGATAGTGTCAATTTTAATAGCTTTCAATATTCATCTAATAATCTCGACATTGGCAACTCTCTCAACTACAAGCTCGTCACAACTAAATCACGAAGCTGAGCATTGAATTCTCGCACGATCTTTAACGAATATCACAAATATAACTATCGTTAGTATCGGAGCCTGCCATTGCTTCTCGAGCTATCTACTACGGCGTCGACGAACCCAAGTAGACATCTAATACGTCCCGCAACACACCTCACCGCGCATCCACAATGTCTTCAGAACCACCCCTCGACCCCTACAAACCCTCACTCTTTGAACTTCTCTCCTCAACTCAACTCTCATCACTTCTCCCTCCCTCGCTGCACTACCTCTTGACTATCGCCACTCATCGAAATCCACGCCACCTCCTCCCAATCCTCAATTCTTTCCACGAACTCCACGCCTTTCTCTTCCTGGCAATCGAACACCACTACCTAACAACCTATTCCTCCTCCTTCGTCGAGAACTTCTACTCTCTAAAACGCGAGCGAGCCTTGCCCCCCGCGATAGGCTTCTTACGATTGACTGCCGAAGGCGCCAACGCCAGTTTACGAGAAGCAACAAAACTTACAACAAAAGATGTATGGAAAAACCTGGCTGTCTTAGTCGGAATCCCCTATTTAAAACGACGCCTCGATGAATCCGCAGAAATAAACGCACCCCGCTCCCTGCTCGGCGCAAATTATACACGAATGCCACCAAATCCTACACTCCGCCAACGATTTCTCCATTACTATCGCTGGTTTCTCACCAATGTATACCCCAGCGTCAACGCTGCATATTATTTTAGCATCCTAGCATTCAACTTACGCTACCTATTTTCCAACTCAAAATCCGGTTCAGGAGTTTACTCCGACCCCTTTCTCTGGCTCATAGGAACGCGGATTCGCAGATTAAGTCAAGCAGATTTCCAAGCATTTGAAGCCATTGCAAATGCCCCCTCGTCTACGGCACCAGGAAGCAATTTGGGTATAAGAAGTTTATTGGATCCGAGGTTGGCCATGGGAAGATTAGGTGCCGGATTGAAGTTGTTATTGCCCACGAGTATATTTGCGCTCAAGTTCTTGGAATGGTGGCATGCGAGTGATTTCGCGAGACAGTTATCGAGGAAGGCGACAGAGGGATTGGAATTGCCGCCGCCCATCATTTCGTATACACCTTCTCCTACTCCTCTTTCTAAATCATCATCCTCATCGAAACCGGAAATTACATCTCCAACATCCCCAGAAGATAACTCCTCAGAGGAACCCGCCAACCCACCAATCTCTACCCTTACCCATCTTCCCATCTACGTTGTCCCTGCTCCTTCTGCCTCGAGCGCCGAGTCTTTAGAGAACTGTCCGATTTGCTTACAAGAAATCATGACCCCGACTGCTTGTCAAACAGGTTATGTATATTGTTATACTTGTATTCATCGGTGGATCGAGGGGGTGCATGAGTTACAGGAGACATTCATGAAGGGGGGAGCAGAAGTTGGCGCGAACAGTGATAAAGAAAAGGGTGGTGATAGCAAAGATAAATATAGGGAAACAAGAGAAGGCAAATGGGAAAGCGGCGCAGGTAGATGTGCGGTTAGTGGAAGGAGAGTATTAGGTGGTGTTGGGGGGTTGAGGAGGGTATTGGTTTAAGCACGAGAATCGATATTGGGATAGAAACTCGGAGATATGAGATGAGATGATGGAATGGGATGATACTTCTCTTCCAAATTTTCGAGATCACATCATGCATACTATCGTCCGCAATCAGGAAGAGAAGAAACAAAACCCCACAACCAGACGAAGTAATGCCCTTTTTATCAATTTTAGAAAGCGAAGCTGGAGCATTTTCAAATCGGAGTTTGGATATATATCATGTCATATCATATCATGCCATGGATCTAATAGCATTTTAGCGTTGCATTTCTACTTCACTTCCATATTTACTTAGATATCGCACACATATCATATATAATCAATCGATCGATCAAATTCACCTGAACTATGCATTGCTATTCAAGTATCATTTTAAGGAAGCTAGCTAGCTATGCACCATATATGTATGTATGATCTAATTCAAGTGAAAAGTATCGCGATCACATCGCATCGCATTTTATTATGTACAGAGAAATGATTAACACTACCTCCAGCAGAAGACATTGAAAGTGGATATCCCGTCAAGCAAAGATGCCAATTGAATTGAAATCAAATGAAAGTAATCAAATTGGAACTCGTGATATGAAAATTTTATAATGCCATCATTTCATAACGTATTGCTTCATTAGAAATCCATGAAGTTATTTGGTTGTAAGAAATCATGCTTGTAAGAACTCATGACCGTACGAAGTCGTCATTCGTGCGAAATAAAATGCTATCTACCCGTCATCGCTAGCAAAATGCCAAATCGTGTCGTGCGTAATTCTTAGTCGTAAAGTCATGTCTGAGTAACTGGAAAGCTCGACATCGGTTTATCAGGAACGTAATTGCCTTGCTTCATATCTCCAGTAACTTTTGTGCTGCCAACGGTTGCGCAGCTTCGTTCCCCTTTTCATCTCCATTTATGTCACTCCCAGCTTCCATCAAAATACTGCCAACAACCTCTTCTCGATATCCCATACCAATGCCCCCCATCCCATCCTCACGTTCAACAAATTTGATATTGCCCTCTTCGTCAACAATATCCCCCTTACATGAACATCCGTATTCTTCCCTGAAATCTCGGACACTCATTCCCTCCAAAATTTTCAAGGCTTTTCTAGCTGCTCCCACTCTAGCATACCTCATACTTTCGGCAGTTGCAGTTGATACTACCTTATTGTGCACAATGACGCCACAAACCACGACATTCTTTCTGCCATCCTCTCCAGGCACTTCCCGACTAACTGGTTCCCAGTCTTCACATCCCATGTTCTTTTGCAAGAAATTGGTGAGAAAAGTGGTAGGGTGCTTGTTGGCGTAGGTATCGTAAATGCTCATGTCCTCAAAGTACCATCTAATATGCATTTCAAAGAATTTCTCTACTTCACCATAGTTATATTCAGAATCGACAAAAATGGCACCAATGAATGCTTCTACAATATCAGGAAGACATTTGGGAGGTTGACGAACGGCAATCCAATAATCACGAGCGTAATCATCTTCTGCTTTACCAGCTCTTTTTGCATCTGCTATAGCTTGAATGAGAGCTTCATCAATATCTGAGGAGTAATCAGCAATCATTTTTTGAACTTGAGAATCGAGCGTCAGCAGATGTTTGTGAAAGCCTAATTTTACACAAAGAGCTCCAAGGAACTGGTTTGATACCATAGCCATCTTATGCTCGGTGAGCCATTGAGGATCTTTGGCTGGATGGCTGTGAAAGAGGAAATTGACACATGCCATATCAAGTAGAGAATCACCCAAAAACTCGAGACGTTGGTAACAAGGAATTTGTTCATAGATGAACAAGTATGCTGGATGGATGAAAGCTGATCTCAAAAGGCGTGGGTATTTGAAATGATATGAATGTTTCATCTCAACTTGTCTTGCCATGTCTATTTGTGCAGCTGTAGCTACAGCAGTTTGCCATTTTGGTTTCTCATACAACTTGTAATAGTCAGACCATACAATGGCATTATGATTGTCACTGTTGACGACTTCGGTAACGGCACGAACTGCATTATCCATGGGCTTGCTTCCGTGATGACTTAGTAAAGCAGCGCCAATCATTGCTTCACAAACATCTGCAATTGACTTATCACCGAGCTTGTGAGTATTTGGTGCCGTGGCTGTTTTCCCTCTTAATAACTCAGGACCTTCAGGATACCAAGCGCGTCGATTGAAGGCTGCTGACCGAATGTATTTGTAGAGCTCCAACTTCAAAGCTGTGTTGAACAGATTTTTATTGCAAATCAGACACATGCGGTCAACATGATAGCGGAATTCGTCACTATCAGGGTTCAAACCGTATAGAGATATTGACGTTCCCATCTTCAGAAAACAATCCCCGAGAAACTCTAATCGTTCATAGTTGTTGCCCATTCCTCGTTGAAAGTTTGTTTGTTCCTCACCATGCTCGTCAGAATTATCGGAATCCTTGGTGAGAGCTTCTAGCGCAAGATCAGGGCGAATATCAAGATGTAATAAGTCGGTTGCCTCAAGAGCAATGAGATAAGATTCAACTCGATGAATAATGGCAGGCAAAAGATAAGCCATTGCGACGACGGTAGTTGGGAGAGGTGATACCTTCAATGGTTCCAGAATGACAAAACATTTCTTTGGAGTCTCGACCTCCCCTCCATCAAACTCATCAAGTAAGTTTCTCCGAAGTGAAATGTAGGTTGCTTCAACAACAGGCTGTTCTTCATCAAAAGTTCGTCTTGCTCTAGCTTTTGCCCAGAGACTACAGCTATACTCCATAATATTACTATTATTCTTTCGAGCTCCCTTCCTGGGAGCCGTATTTGGTGGGACTGGATCCAATGGTTTGTATTCTTTTGTGATTCCAACGGACCACAGTTTTCGAGATCCATCAAAGGGGTCGGTTATAAACTTGTCTTTGAAGTATTCATCGGGCTTTCCTAACCACGGCTTATGCTCCCATGGTTTATCAGCTTGCTTTTTTTCGAAGTCTTGGACATATTTGAGTGTCTCCCAGTCAATTATTGACATTGGGTGTTGAAATTTCCATTCGGCAGTGGTATTCAAAGAGTTGATTGGAACTAGAAAGTATGGCATACTATCTGGATCTGATTTGTAGCCTTTACTGAACACATCTTGGAATAGACATAGGGTGAACGTGTTGACTTGGTCAAGCATGTTTCCTTCGAGCGCAATTGAGGAAGCGAGAGGTACACACGAGATTAGGGAGTTTCGTCCGGCTCCGAAATGAAGAACGAATTCTGGCAAATCAGGCAAGGGAGATCTCGTCAGCATACCCAAGGGTTGAGATGCTCTGTCAAGACTATCTGGAGATTTGAGAGACATGACAGTCATGTAAAATACGCCTTGTGCTCCTTTAGAGGACCATGAAGTTGGTTTAGTCTGTATCTCATAAGCTTCTCGCTTTTTTCCATCCACGGCCAAAAGAGCATTTCTCATCATGTGTGCCGATTTCTTGAATGTAGAAAGCAGGAAGTCGTCGATGTACCCTTTCATGTGCAGAATCACACATGTTTCAAAGGCTGCTGAACATTTGGCCACTTGTTTGGTTGTCGCTGGTCGGCCAATTGCTCCACGTATGGGTGCTTCCTCTGGCAAGATGACCTCACAAATGAATTGCTTATTGGCAGTTGTGACGACATAATCCACTCGAAGAACTGACTCTGGGGCTCGAGGAAGCGAGTCAACGAAGGCGGATAGGACCGTTAAGCTCATTCTATAAGTAAGTTTTGCATCACCACCCGGAACAGAATAAACTCGATGGGTTCGCTCTTTTTTAAGGAAGTATTCCATGTTGAAATTGTTTCCAGTCAATATTCGATCCTCCGGAAGGGCAGAAGCAAAAAGCTTCAGCATCTTCTCATGCTTCAAAACCTCTTTGATGGTACGAATCTGTTCCTCGTTATGGTTCTCTACCATATGGTAATAGCTTGAATTGATATGCCTAGCACGACCTCGGGATTGAATGTACTGAATCACTGTATTGTACAAATCAAATCTAACAACGAGATTACAGTCAGGAATATCAAGACCTTCTTCAGCAACCGATGTAGCGATGAGGCAGTTGATTTTACCATTGCGAAAATCGTACATGGTAAGAGTCTGAGATCTGAACGTGATATGCATTTCCCCGGCTGAAGCAGATGTAGTACCAACCTGTGAGAGTGTTAAAGTTATATTCAATGGATGGAATTGTTTACATACCAGCGGTGCAACCTTCAAAAATGGTGTGCCGGCTTCAGGTGTGGAGAGAAGTGAGGCTAAAAGGCGTGCGGTGTATCTTTCTCTGACAAACACAATACACTTGTCATTAGTTGGTCGTTGGAAATGATCTTTAAGAATACTCAAGAGAGCAACCACTTTAGTAGATAAGTTGTTCGAATGGACCTTTCTTGTGAGATCATCTGACAATCTTGTTGCAAAGTGGGGTGGCTCAAAAGTATGATCTTTGATAATTGCTTTGGCTTCTTCCAGTTGTTCCTTGCGTTTCTCTAGCACTTCAAGTGGCTCTGGAACTCTTCTCTTGTGATGCGCCTGCTCCGTCTTAGCTTGTAGTTTCTTGAACTCTTCCTCTTGAAGACAGAAAGTCCAGATCTGATCAACACACCAAGATCCTAGAGTTCTACTGGCTTCTGCCCCGAATACAAAGGGCTTCTGAAAGATAGGATTGTCTTTTAGAAGTGGGAGCATCTGATCATAAAGAGGAGTGGTAAACTTTGGGCCCAAGGGATCATAGTAAGCGATGGTCTCAGGTTTGCCTTTGATTGAGTACTGCGGCAAGCTAGGATCGACTGCAGTACATATTTGACTGTGCAGCAGACCTTCCAGTTCTTCCGCAGCTTTTTTGACATTATCTCTAGCATCAACAGGTGATGCTGTCATCCCAAATATTTTAGGCAGAGTAGAATCCTTCCCTGTATCATCGTGATAGAAATCCTTGATAATCCTGGCATAAGGATGATCCTTCTTTGCATGATGGGCCTCATCGAAAATCAGCAAATTGATTCGACTCATTGTAACGAATGAATGGTGTAAGCATTGACGCAAGATTTCTGCAGTGCAGACGATAACCATGTTCGCCTCCATTCGTTTCTTCCACTTCAAGTGATCGGACAAATCAGTTCCTGTAAGTCCACATATCATATCTGTTGGCTGATTGAGATTATTTTTGAGTACTGAGTGTTGTTGATGACAAAGAGTTACAGAATCAACCTTATTTTCATGTTAGTGTCGATCTGTCAAGGAGTATATCGGACTTACCAGGAAGAATGAAACACGATGAGGCTTGCCAATCGCTCTATTTTCAAGCTCTTGGTCTATGACCCAACGAAGTAAGAGAACTGCAATGAATGTTTTGCCAGATCCTAAAAATGTTAGCCAAACTGGGAAAGAGATAACAATCGGAGGAAAGCTTGCCAGTATCAAGCACAGCTATGATATTCTGTTTCTTGGCCTTCTCAAATAATTCAAGTTGATAGTCCCTGGGACTTTCTATGATATGCTGTCTTTCTGCCTGATCAATCAACCACCTAGTAGACTGAATTTCTTCATCATTTGCATGTGGAATCTTCTCTGCCTTGGGTTGTTTGGCATCTTCCTTAAGAAACGTGTCAAATATGGCAGCTTTCTTTTGTTTCCGTACTGAGATACGTTTGATATCGGGAATGGCTTGGTTCATGCCCTCCTCCTCCTCCTCTTCTTCGCCGTCCTCTTCGACAACAGACAGTTCATTTTTATTGGAACCTTTGTTGTTGTCTAGCATCTCTCCACCGTTGGTGATGAAATTAGCAGCAGAAGAAATAACGTTGTTGTCAACCTGCTTTTGATTTTTTTGAGAATGCAAAGGCCGCCTAAGTTCTGCGAAAACATCATCGGTTGTTCTTGTAGCAAGTGCAAATGGTGTAGGTATTTGATTAATCGGGGTCAAAATCGCAGAGTGTTTCTCCAGAGATGATGGGTCAGGCTGAAAAGATATGTTGTCGGAAAGAACTTGGCCTCTAGAGTTTGACGATACAGTAGCGGAAGAATTAGCCTCGTTCTTTTTAGCAAGCAGAGGAGGAACTCCAGAATCTGACATCAGGAAGCTTTGCGCTGTATCATGAGCAGCTGGTGCAGGCTGCTGTCCAGTAATCAAGTCGATGACCTGTTGAGGGGCTGTTAGACAGCACGGAAAGGTTGGATATACATAACTAACCGTCGTCGCGACCACATCTACATGGCGAGAAACTGGCGAAAGCTCCATATCCACACTTCTAGCGGGGAAAGATTTATGGACAGTATCAGCTTGAGGTGTATCTGTTCTGGAAACCTGTTGAAAGCTTTCTTCGTGGTGAGTATTGATGACGGCTGGTTTGCGTATCTTTAAGTCAAGAATTTTTGGGTCTTCAATAGAAGAAGCTAGGTTCCCCCTTAAATCTCCTCTTGTGTGGGGTAAAGTTGAAGGAGGAAAGGGATTCAACGCCAAGAAGGCAGATGGATTGCAACTCAGCTTTGAGGCGTGAATTTGGAGGGGCTTCTTAACCTTTGGACTTTCCTTCCTTGGCAAATTCTTCTTTGGAGGAGTGAATTGAATAAGGTCGGGACTTGAAGATCTTGAATACTCCTCTGGTAAGCTTGCTTCTGGTAATGGTGTAGTTGTGTTGGCAATTGGTGTCGAGGTGCCTTGACCTAAATTAGGGAAGGATTGTTGAGCAGCCAAATTCAAAGCTTGAAATGAATTGGGAGGGTCTTTAAGGAGTGGTCCCTCTGACCTCTTTAAAGGAGGCCCAGAGATTGAGTGCAATTTGCCGTTAGGTGAAAGAGAGAGAGAGCTTTTGGCATCACCTTGATTGCCGTTTGAAGATGATTGAAATTGAGTGGATTGAGAAGATAGGGAAACCTTTTTGAGATAACCACTTTGACCACCTACTATAACATTTTCATTGCCATCTGCAAAAGGTATATCCTCTCGAAAAGTATAAGGGGTGATAGAAGAAGACAAAATTTTAGGTTGAATGAGAGTAACAATATCATCAAATGACAAAAGATCCTCTTCATTTGAAGGAGGTATGTCTTTTCTTCCTGTTTGCCTTTTTAGATTAGTTGCCATTGTTAATACCAGAAGCAAACGCTGTTAGTGTAAAATTGTTTGATGTTGCATTCATGCCCCTCTTCCAGCTCAGACTGCAGGGTGTGAAAGGGTCTGCCTGCAGTACAACACTGGCAGACAGATTTCGCAATCGTTGGAATGAAATACAAGAAAAAGAGGCAGGAAAAGTGCAGTTACACTGGTATGGGCTGAGAAAGAGTTTGGCCAAGATGCAATGGATGTTTGCATAGTATCGAGAGGTGAGAGTGATTAAAAATTTGTTATTCCGTTGCGTTGTTGAGAAGAAGAAGAATTAGTGAATTTCCCCTCGAGCTCGCCCAACTAGTATTTCATCTGACACGAAAAGATCAACAATAAAGACTTTTTACTGTTGAGTTTCTCATCACCTGGGGGACGATATTCGCTTGTGCTCCTGCTAGTGGCTTGATTATGCTTAAGATATTTCCTGAATTGGAGATTATGAAGATATATATATAAAAAATGGAGAAAAATGAGGCAAAGAAAGTGGTTTCAATTTCATTATCCATTAAGCTGTATATTGATATTTCCCAGTCGTGCCAGTCAAGAGCGCGTTTCACGTGTTAATGGTCTTGTGGGGAATGATCCATTTCTGCCAGACTTGAATCAAATTTAGAAGGCGGTATACTATTTATCAGAGGCGGCCGCATTTATCCAGCAATTCTTAGGCTTTACAGCTAATCCCCCACTACAACACCGTGCTGTTGCCCTGAAGCTCTCCCAAATTATTCATCAAATATCTATCGACTACCCAAAACTCCGCAAGGATCCTTTGAATTGCATTAATAATGGCAGATAATTCTCTCAAAACCCTCTTCAATTCAGCAGAACACCAAAGGCTTGCTATTGAATCATCATGGGATACAAATACAGAAAGATATCAGGAAGATGTTGCAAATGCGCTCACTGCATACCAAGAATGTCGGCAGCTTGCGGATAGACTTGCATTATTCAGTCCAAACGAAACCTTGGAGGATATCAATTCTAGTGATATACAGTATGCTCATACGCATGAGTATAGGGGAACTAGCTAATTAACCCTCTTAGATATTTGGTCATCCCTTACAGGATCGCGGATTTAGGCCAACGGCTTTCTACAAATACTAGTGATCGAAAAGTGATTTTGCAAGAGGCAAAGAAATGCTACGAAGCATTTTTAACTCGACTGGGAGACTATGAGATGCTATCTACTGCAGAAAAGAAGTTATATGCGGAATATCAAGAATCGCCATCTACTTTCTCAACCATTTCCACCACAGATCCAACTGCCAGAAGAAATGCGAAAATCGCAAATTTTAAGATGGAGAAGGAACTTAAAAAGAAGCTGGATGTATGTGTTTCCGATTTATGCTGGGTTCATTCTATGCCGAGCAGTCCTGGGGCGAATTTTCTGGTTTGGTGCAATATGCTGACAATCTCAGTTTCTGGCAGCAAATCCAGCCTATCTGCAAAACGATGAAGATGCAATTCGCGAATTAGAAATTGCCAAACTATCCTTATGTTCGCATAATGCCTTCCAATCTCTTGAATCAATCAATCGCGAACTCGAGATTTTGGCTATGGCACCTGTAGGACCACAAGTTCCTCAAGGTCAGCAATCAGACGACAGAGAGCGAATAGGTGGTTTACGCGGACCAGACGCAGGATACTCGGATCGTTTGGATATGAGAGATATCACTACAAATAATAAAGGGCCAATCTTGAGTACTGGAGGGAAACCATTACGGCCTTTTACTCTATTGGAAAGTAGACAAGCATTGCAAAAAGGTGTATTCAGACCAGGGCATAATTTACCGACCATGACGATAGACGAATACTTGGAAGAAGAGAGAGCGAGAGGTGGTATAATTGAAGGTGGTGGAGAGGCAAGTGGTATTATACCTGAAATTGATCCTGATGATTTTGAGAAAATGGACGAGGAGACCGAAAAGGCTAGAAGGTGGGACGAATTTACGGAAGATAATCCAAAGTAAGTTAAAGCTTTTTTCAGTTCTAGAAATGAATACTAATGATGTATCTAGGGGCGCTGGAAACACCTTAAATAGAGGATAGACTAATAAGTAATGAATAATATGAAATCAGTCAAGTCAATTATCGATAACTCTGCTTATCTTACGATCAGGCGAAGATATTGGCAAACCACACAACTGTAGTCGATTCACATTTCCATCCAGTCCCATGCTGTATCATGCAGTATTGACCTGGGATTTTGCTAGTTTATGACTGCCAATACCCTGCTTTTTATGAATCGGTAGGTGATAACTCCAGGGATTGAAATACCCATTGAGACTTCGTTGGAGCAGAACAATGCCCGATAAACGGGTTGCTAGTCCAGGATGAATATCGGATGGTGTTGGGCAACTAGCAGTTGTTTTTGTGGATGACCGTCGAGCAATTAGCATATATCTCCAGTCTTGGGCACCGTCCCATCCAGGTATGCTCATCAGTAATTCCTTGCTTTCCAATACAATCTTGGAGACCCGATCTCCCCGCCAAAGTGTTTAGATGATTTTCACGCATTTGACCCCATGAAGACGAGGAACATTGTTTGTGTCATTAGTAAGTGCGTGCAACTGTCAGAATATGAACAGATGATAGTTCAGGGTTAACTAGTGATAGTAAACAGACAGTGTATTCGGATGAGTTACTCGGCACCCGGCACCCGGCACCGTTACCTTTACGATGCCAGCTCTTCCATCTTCAACCATGTTCATCCTGTTGTGGAGTACATAGTTTCAGATCATTCTGTAGTCGCATCAAATCTACAATAGATACCCTTTCTAAAATACGCCTAACTACACCTTCGATCTTCTAATCACACCTTCCACCACAAATCATGAATGGACTTCAAGAGTAAGCTTTGGAGATAAGACTTTGTGCTGTATTTACTCATTGTATCAAGAACTTAACATGCTTAACCCCACAGTATGTCACTGAACGGAGCTTGGGGGTTCAAACGGTTAGCGGAATATGCTAGTTAAAATGACCAGAGCGTGATCCTGCATAGATCTGATATCAGTTCTGTAAGAACAGCATCAAACTGCACAGGTTAGTGCTGAATTCAGCTCCGATTAGAATCAATTTCTACCAGGTTGTCAAAGTTAATCGCAACGAACGTTCAATTACCAAAGCTGCAATGGGGAAGGAAGCTCGTCAGCATATCACGTGGCATTATTCATTTGCTGGCCCAATAACTCGTGTAACCTTGGGCATCCATATTATTTTGCCATTTATCAAGATTTCTTCGAATTCATCGCTATTCCCATCGTGCTCGCTCATTTGTTCGCCGACCTAGCTAGGACAACTATCCTGTGTGTTGGACAATTGCTGACCACATAGATTGAGGAGGCTTCTAGGATCACAATGGGTGGACATTCCATTTGAACTCACGGCTATTCAACAAAAATCAAGCACTGTCTGTTTGCTCCATTCCTGTCTTGGGCATATAGGATCCATCCTTGATACTTGATTATCCAACAAGACAACCAATAGGAATCATCACCGAACACCACGGTACTCGGCGGGCATATAAGACACAAATAAAAGCTCCCGCCACTGGGCGACATTCTAGGCTGAACCATGGTTGACAGTAGATCAATTCCACGATCAGTTTTAATGTTGCGAGCAATCACAACGATTGCATGCAGAAGATTTCCTTGCTATCTCATCCTACGAACTATCATCATAATGTATATCTAAAGAAGGAAGCACAAAAAGAAAGGAGGATCAGCACCTACATTTTGTACAATGAGCAGCACTACCAATGAAGGTATCCTGTCATTAAGTACCCTGGTTGATGTTACAACGTTCGGTTCGGCACCTCGAAGGCGTCAATTTCACAGCCTTACATTGTAGTAACGACAACTCTTGGTCCGCCTCGGGAGATTGGAGGGCCATCGTATGATGATAGAGTAGATTTGGTTGGATAGGTCAGATAGGTCAGATAGGTCGCATTCAACTTTAACCCCGCCTTATTATTCAACGATTCAATAATGCATATAAGAGCCAACATTTGGTAATACATGGCAGTTCTACCATTTGTTGTGTCGTACCGCAATTCCTGCCCTGCCGAAAGAAAAAGGGAGGAATTTGCTGCGGTCACCCATTTTCCATTAATCCCGGTGACCGGGATTAATGTGTGTAATGTAACCTCAGCGCCAGAAATGAACATGGGGATGCGATTCCATCCGAATTCAATGTCTTTCTGTGCGCCGTATAATTCTGAGCACCCTCTCATCGCCTAGAGCCGCGATTTGTCCCCAACGTTCGACGTTTCATATTGGTTGCATGCTTTTACTTCTCGTATTTGATATTATCTGACCATCTTGTACACCACTTCAAAATCTTTCGTTTGTGGCTTCATCAGATGAATGTACAACGCGTGCTGACAACTGGGGTATTAAAGCAGTCGTATCAAGTACACTACCGCGTTTGTCTCCTGATAGAATCATTCTCGTCGATACTGGAAAGCAATTCAAGTGTGAAGAGCGAACTTTGTCCTTTTCAGGAGGAAATGTCAACAATAGCCAAATTCAAAGGGAATGCTTACAATCATGCATTAGGGTATCACAAACAATCCAACACACAAGCAATCGAAGCAATCAAACTACTGCAGCCAGAAATAATAAGGTTACAGTGCAGACCTACCCCGTATCCACACACCACGTTTATTCCTTCTTCCCTTTTCGTTCGTTTCATTGCACCTTCAATCCTCATTCGTCATCATTACGAGGATGCATCATTGGCATTTTTAATTTTCCCCCACTGTGATTAACCTTTTGAAAGATTGTCAGGACATTTCTCTCGTTACTCGTATCTCGTTGATGCAGAATCTCTTTTACTGTTGATGAGATTCAATTATGGATCATATATCGGTCTGGACGTGGGGAGAACTGAAAATTTATTGGTGGGGGGAGCTGAGCAGTAAGCGCTTGTGGGGGAACCACCGACTCGGGAGGGCGGGTGAGAGTGGAGAATGAGACAAGCATGGTCTAAGGAGGATGTCACCCTCTTTAGTGTGCAGCAGCCAGCTTGAAGATGGTGTGCCGCAGGATCAAATGATATATGTGGGTTCCCCGGTTGAAGTTAGTTCGATTTCTAAGGTTTGAATTCCTTTCATACTTTTTTGCTTTACAACGCTCATATTCGACATGTATAAGCAGATTGAATAAGCTACGAGAATACAATCAAGCGAAAGCAGAGCTGATGGTACGATATTGAGCAATAGCCAGAATTCAAATCAATGGCAAACCAGATATACACTTTTCCACAAACATGTCCGACGTCAACTATACCAATACCACAACCAAGAGTTAGACGCTCTCGCGCGAGTAAACCAAAGGTCAAAACTGGTTGTTTGACTTGCAAGTATGTTCACCGCCACTCTTGATTAAGCCTTCTTCATTCGTACCTTCCAAGGCGATATACTGAACATAATTCAGATCAAGAAGAGTCAAATGCGACGAGGGAAAAGGGAATAGAGGCTGTATGCGCTGTGTTCGATTTGGACGTCGTTGTGGAGGTTACGCTTATCTCCAGAAATCCAGTGCGGAGCCCACTGTTGTGACCAACATCGCGCCACGAGCGCTGATACCGAGAACTAAGTCCCCCACTTCTGTGGCTTCCACAACTTCTTCTATCTTATCACAGCCAGGATCTTCCGTTTCGATATGGAGAGATCAAAGTGCAGAATCATGCTTTCGAAATTTTGTCAGAGAGATTACGGGCAGTTCTGGTCACTTTGAGGTTTGGTGGAGTCTTATTTTCTCTGGATGCCAATCTTCGTCGCTCGTTTTTGATGCTGTACATATGATTGGATCTCTCGATTTACGACCGAAGAATCGAGGTGTTCATATAGGAACGTTTAGACACATGTCTACTTATCACGAATATTGCAACACGAAATTTTTGACGAAGAAGAGAACAGTACCATTTTCCGAGGGTCCAGGAATAGGTGCAGGAATTATTGATATCGATGTGGAAAGCAGAACAACACTCATTACTCATCTACTTTCTAATGTGATGGGTAGGGGCAACGAAGTCGTCAGCCATGAAAGAGTCTCGACTATGTACTTGGGATTAAGAGCACTTCGTGAGTGGGTAATCAGGACATATATTCCCCAAGGCGGCCGTCTCGGATCGATGTCGGAAAGTGCTTGTTTGAAATGCTTCAGTCGCTTGGAATCAAGAATTCTACGATACGTGGATAACAAACCAGAACATGAAAGAAGGACAAGTCTAGGAGAACCAGATATCGAAATGATGCCGGGCCGATTTTCCAATCTCACAGAAGCGAAGCATGATTTGGAGAGGGTGATAATAAAAAGTATGGAGTGGTTGGCTTCGACTCTTAAACGACATGATTTTTCAGCATATCATAACGATCAGGAAAGTAGTTATCAGAGTAATGGATTATTTTTTGATATAGATCCTAAATTTGAGGAGGAGAAAAGAACATTGAGGGAATATGAACGCTGGAATCGATCTTTCTCGCCCCTTTTCGAAGATCGCCAAAAACGATGCCAGTCCAATGATAGGTTTCACTGTGATAAAGATTCGGATCTGTTAATGGCATATCTGTTAAGAATGAATTGGCTCTCCGGATACCTTTTGATTGCGTCATCCAACCACCTCAATAGTCTCAACGTTGCCGAAGGAAGATTCTCAGCACAACTACAGGAGTTGAGAGAAATTGCTAAAATACTACGCTCAACCCCGAGTTTGAGAACTACTCTAGAGGAAAATGGAGATTTTGAACTCGCGACTATTATTCCATCTATGGTTGTAGGATGGGAAACTCGAGATAGAGACTTGAGACGAGTTGCCGTTTCAATGTTGTTGAAGGGGGGGAAATATGATTATCTGAGTGGTAGGGGAGTAAAGGGATTTTCGGGCGCGGTAGGGAAAGTCATGGAGAGATTGGTGGAGATAGAAGAGGATGGGCCCGACGTGGATAGAGTAATAGAAGGGGGTGCATCGTTGGCTGAAGAGACCAAGTGTAGGAATATTGAAATGGGATTTGATGCGGTGGCGAGAGTGGCGTTTATGAGGTGTTGTAAGGGGAATCCAAATTTATTGGGACTAGCGGGATTTGAGGGCAGGAGGAAGATTGTTGTTCATTGTTAATTTGGGGGGGATGGATGTGATGATGGGAAGAATAATTGAAATAAAAGGAAAGGATTGATTTGTTATAATAGGATGGGATGGATGGATGGACGGAATGGAACGGAATGGAATGGGCGTTAGATAGTAGATATCATGGGAAAGGGGTAGGGAAATATGATTTTATTATGAGGAATACTTCAACATTCTATACTAGATATAAGATTGAACCAATCAAATAGCAGCTTCTCATCAACAATTCGCAAATCTACTTGTAGGTTAAGATAGTATATACCCAAGCTTACCTTAAGTTCACGGTCGCATACATACGCTATTCATATTTGACAGGTTTATTATAGACTCTACTAACCAGTTTTGGTGGACAGGTCTGTGGCGTGTGATGTGATCAGCCTCTTAGTTATCCCTGTGTTGGACTAGCTGGCTTAGCTCAGCTTAGCTTAGCTTACCCCGCCTTGTCACTTTGGAACGAACTTGACTCTCTTAGATAGAGAGATAGATAGATACAGAGCAGGCTTACCTTTCTTGCTTTCTTCTTCCTTTTTTTGAATGGTGTAGAGTTCAATCTTCTTGGGAAAGTTCATTCTATTCTATCTTTATTCCTTTTTAGATTTTGTTTATTTAGTGGTGAAGCTGTGAAGTCATATTTTATCGAGGAGGCGGTCGTGCTGTTGCCTAGATTGGATTATATGTAGATCTATCTACCCTAGGTAGATTACCTCAGCCTTGTTGATTTTTTTTATTCTTACCACGTATTACATACAATTGTATTTTTGAAGATTATCTCATCTATTCACTTGGACGGGAAAATCGAATGAAGAATTTGGTTATCAAGCTCATACTATCTATCAACTTGCTGCTATCTGCTGTCTGCTGTCGTTTTGAAGAGGCGGTCTTGTGGTTGTCTACATCTATCTCTACTTCTACCTCAGCCTTATTGATTTCTTACTCTTACCACGGATTCAAATTCGAGTACTATCCCATATCTTCAACTGGACGATCTGTTTAATATCTCAGTTCTCATCTATTTCAGTACTCGTCTCAATAACGATAATGGAAACCTCCGGATCCAAAAATCACCAGTTCCCTCCTGAGGAAACTACCTGGAATGCTTCGGATAACAATTTCGAGTTTACCGATACAGATATTGAGAATGAGGATTCGGGAGGGAAAGCTTTCAATCGTTTGATCACTAATATATTTCGTGAAGGTTTCAAGCTTCCTGGAGAAACGGAAAACATGGACCGGAAAGATGAAGAAACTCCTACTATGACAATCAATGGTGGATATCAAGATATCTTCAGATTTCCAGGTCAAATAGATGAACTGGATGAGAGTGATGGTAGAACGAGTGGTCCAAATTTAAATGACGGTGCGTATTTTCACAGGAATAACCAATCACACCCACCTGACCTGATAAACTTCAGTTCAATGCTAACGAAATTTCACCAAATAGTACGACCCCTTGTTACTCCAAAATGGGAAGATGCCGCTGCGAAAGATCTTCTTAGTAAAGCAGAACGCAAGGCCCGGCAAGAGCTCCACGAAAGAGATCACAATGCAGTCGAATACAGCAAATCACTTTTAGATGAGGGTGATACTCAAGTCTACGTCTCATATCCGGGAGGGATTACTTTCTACGACTTCAAAGGAGAATCTCAACCATACAAGATCTATCGAGTTAGTAGCGACAAATTAAAAGCTCTTGGTTCAACGAAAATTTCTCGAATGTTCGAGGAACGACCACAATATTGGGCGAGAAAGATAAAAGGTCTTCTACATCATCTTCCAGATGGTATCAAATATGTACTTGATATTACACCATTAGAAGAAGGTGATGAGGCAGTCGAGTTGGTATCAGAACTATCCTGTTCGGCAGGAATTAGAAATTGGTACTTGGCCGAGAATCGATGTGGTGTTGAGAAACATCTGGTTGCTGGCGATGATGATGTTCCTGGACCTGCCATTGTACCGGCTCAAACTGCTGAACAGTTTGGACTAAAAGGTTCCGAAGATGGTTACATAGCCTTCAGCTCTTCCCAGTCGAGGATTGACTCGCCAGTTAATGACCAATTTGTTCTTACATCTTTGGGCCGTACGATACCTAAACAGGATAGTTCTAATATTGGAAAATCTGTCGAAGATCTTCTAATGCAGAAAGCGATTAAAAATAGTTTGGAAGGTGGTCATTTGTTTATCGGGCCCTCAGGAAGCGGCCCAGCCGGAATTGTTAACCATGACTCTACCAAAGCAGCAGGGCCAAAGAAAGAAGTTCTAGATTATTGTCCGATCCGGCATCGATTTGGAGTCGAAAATCTTCTTAGAATCATTCAAGGTAAAGCACCTAAACTGGATTCGGCTCCAAAAGTATGGACATTGTTTGTGTTGGCAAAATATTATGAATGTACAAGTATTGTGGTAAAATGACATTCTACCATTTCGATGTTTGTAATTCTAACTTCATTTCAGATCGACTATATAACTTCATGGATCATGAATGGAAAAAACATCAAATTCCTCGAAGTTCTTCCCGAGGCCAGTATAAATATTGGACTTGGCTTAAAATCACCTTTGATTACAAGAGCTGCCTTCTCAGTTCTTGTTTCTGAGGAGGCGCTCAATGTGGCTTCACGAACTTTATGTAAAGGTCTTCGTGATAGACGAGTAGCGTACAAGTATGTTCGACCTCGCGAAGACCTTGATGAAGATTTTTGGAATGTTATTCAACATGCTAGTCAAGATTTCTGCGACCGTATCCAGAAAACTATTACGGATTTGTTGGATGAAAGAATGGCTTGGTTTTTGGAAATACCAGAGTACAGGAAAATATGCAAGTTTGAAGACTATTGCTATAAGAAAAAAGATAAGAGCAAGAAAGAAGAAGCTATTTATGAGAGAAGGAAGTCGGCTATTCAGCAACTGCTTGTCAATCTCCGTCGACATGTTCGGGGGAAAATCATTACTTGTTTGAACCAAGGACTAACAGTCTTTGAGATTACTGCAGCAAATAGAAGCCAACGCGAAGCTCAATGGGAAATGCAAGAAACTCCAGGCGTTGAACCAACAGAAGGTCCAGATGCAAATTACATCTACAACGGTCTTGGAGATCGTGAAAGAGTCTTACTGCCACATTTTTGGCGTCGTCTTCGAGATGTCTATTGGGAGGATGATTCAAAGGAGAGCCCCAAACTTCACTCATATAATCCACAATCAATTCGTTCTGGGAAAAGTCTTGTGGATAGGGATAGTATCCGCCTCACGAATACGCGTCACCTTGAGATTTATGTCAGCGACTTTAATCGTGAGGTTAACCTTGCGATTAATACGGGAAATTATAATCCATCATCTCCCTCGAACCCGCTACCTACTATACCCCCAGCTAAAACTAAGAGCATGGATGAAGAGAGACCTAATTATGCATTTATGAGTGCATATAATCAAGATCATGCATATCATCAAGCACGCCTAGCAGGAATTAGAGCATTGGAACATGAACTTGCCGAATTCGATGAGAAAACAGATGATTCAGGATCAATATCCTCAGTCACAACGGACGCTTCGACTAAACCACTGCTCAATCTACCCTTGCGCTCAAAGGCAAACAAAGTTACGGTCGAAGATACAATGGATGAATCTGATCTTGATTCTCAGCCAGGACCCTCAATTGAAGCGGAAAATAAGTCCAATACTTCTACACCAAAGGTTCTCAAGAATTTTTTGGAGAATATGGGTCATAAATCTCTTGCTGATTATAAAGCATACAGAGCTGCTCCACTCACAGGTATCTCGTACCCAAACGTGAAAATTGACTCTCCTCTTTTATCAAAAGATGCCCCGAAATTTACCTTCGCTGATACATCCACCCCCTTTTCCGCCAACTCCAGCCCCTCACAACCAGACGAAGATCTCCCTCATAATTTCAACCTCTGGTGTTTCCTCAATGAACTCAAATCTTACACTGATCGTATCTGTCATTCCATGCTCTCCAAATCAGACGGATCCGAACTCACTATGTTGACGGATACATTACTCTGTTTGACAGATAAGGAATGGCAATATTTACCGCTTTGGGCTGGGGGGAATGATGATGGGAGTTGGGGTGTGACGAGCGCGGATGTACCGCCCGCTTACTATGCTAGTGTGGGGGGATTGACCCCAGGAGTTATGTATAAAGGGGTTAGGGGTTTTGTGGGGGTGGGGACAGGGACGGGTAGTGAGAGGAATAGTAGTTTGGATGTTAGAGATGGGAGTGCGATGACGGGGACAGAAATGGGAGCGGGGAGTGAAGTGGAAAGTCAAATAGGGAGTGAATTGGGTGTGGTGGGTGATGATGGTGATAGTGATACGGGAAGTATTTTTTCGGCAGATAGTTATGTTATAGCTGCTATGACGCCCACGGGAAGTGGAAGTGAAAGTGAAAGTGAATTCGAAATGGTTAGTTCGGGAGAAGATGAAGGGATTGAGAGTGGTGATGATTTTACGGTTGATGGGGATGATGTTAGTGTTAGTGAGAGGGAGATGTCAGATGGGGAAATTATTGAGGGGGGTAAAGGGAAATTGAAGGGGAAGGGGAAGGGGAAGGAGATAGTGGGTGAGATGATGGAAGAAAATGAGGATGATGATATGGATTGGACCGATCAGGAAAATTTGGAACTTGGAGATGACTGGGAGGGATCTTTTACTGATTTTTAGGGTAGGGTAGAGGAGAGGAGAGGGGATTTGGAAATGATGGAATGTTGGAATCATGAAATAATGATGATTGGATTTATTGGATGGAGGAGGTAAACAAAAAAAGGAGAAGTAATGATTAAATGAAATACACGAAATAATTACTAGGAAGTATTAGTCCTTTTTCCACTCTCCCTTCCGAGAACAACCATTTCTCGTCAATATGATAAAAATATAAACTCCCAATATATCCCAAGTAGCGATTACTTCCTCGGATTTGGAGATTTCTTTTGTTTTTATTGATTCTTCTTTGTGTTTTATATATATATATATTTCTTGTCTCTATGCTATGGGTAGAGGTAGTAGAAGTAGAAGTAGAAGTGGTAAAAGTAAAAAGTAAGAGTAAGAGTGAATTTCTAATTTAATTTTGATTTTTATGTTTTGTTTTGTTTTGTTTTTTCGCTTAGCGAACCCAGGAATAAGAAGAGGAGAGGAAAGGAAAGGAGTTGGGTGGGTAGAATTGAAAGGGGATATAGATATAAATAGCTGTCACGGGTTCATACTAGCCTCACACTAGTGTGAGGCTTAGTCATCACTAGCTATATAGTCGATACGGTTTTAGAATCTTTCTCTTCCTTCCTTATAGAATATCATATATTATACCTAATTATAGACTATTGTATACTCTTATATTGTAATAGTATATTCTATCTTACTAAGACCCTATTGCTATTTTTTTTTTAGCAATCTGATTTGAAAATAATCTTTGTTTTTGTTCTCGTTTTTGTTTTCGTTTTTATCTTCGTTTTCGTTTTTGTTTTTATTTTCAAAATAGTAAATACTTTAAGTTTATTTACTATAGACCAATTACTAATATATAATTAAATCCATAATTTTATTTATATTATCTATAGTGAATAGTAGTATAGTAGTATTTTATAAACGAATTATCAAAACTCACTAATATTAATCTTTATATATCTATCAATATTATATTAAAACATTATAATTATTTTATTTATCTATTCAATATTGTAAATAATATTTTAGATATTCTTTATAAAGCAAAAAATAATGCTTTAGATAAATAAAGGAATTGTATTCTTTTCAATAGTTTAAATAATCAAATTTGATTTCAAAGAGAAGTAAATACAACTTTAAGAATATAGTTTAGTTAATAAAACCAATCTATATAAAATAATACTCAA
>JBBMOJ010000291.1:0-51560 GCA_038090695.1 Sclerotinia spermophila | reverse complement strand
AATATAATAATCAATATTATATATAAAAGTTTATTATTATTTATATTATAAAATTATTATACTAAAAGAACATCCCAATAACTATATAACTAATTAGATTTATATAAAACTTATTCTTCCTGTGATAAAGATTTAATAAAAAAAATAACGAATTACTAAAAAAATAACAAATTTTTAAAACCTCTTTATTGGTATAATAAAAGGTGGAGGTTTATATAACCCCCAATTATTATTATTGTTGATATTATAGAATAGAAAGTTAGTTATTAGTTTGAAGATTGAAAGGGAATAAATAGAAAAAGGGAGTTATATATTGTTATTGATTCGAATGAATATTAAAGATATTGTTGTTGTCGATATTATAGAATGAAAAGTTAGTTATTAGTTTGAAGATTGAAAAGGGATAAATGGGAAAAGGGAGTTGTATATTATTGTTGATTTAAATAAATATTAAAGATATTATTATTATTGTCGAGTCCTATTAGAAGTTAATTATAAATCTAAAGAAAAAGAAGAAAAGAAAGAAAGAAAGAATGGAATTTGAAAAGAGAGAAATAAAAAGTGAGTAGATATTAGTATTATTAAAATGGATATTAGTAATATTAATATGAAAGTGAATTAGATATAAAGAAATTTTAAATTTTATATAGATCTTAGTATATATATATATCATATAAACTATAAATACTAATATCATTATTACTATTACTTTCTAAATATATCTTATCGTTGTTCTCTATATTGAATATAATGAATATAAAGAATATATAGATAGGAAAGCTATAAATAAAAGGGGGGAGGAAAAAGGGGTAACCACTTTCCTATAAAATATATAATATGATTTCAATAGAATTCGATTTTAGAATAAGAGGATGGGGGGGGTATAAAGAGGGGGAAATAATTATAGACTTATATATAGATTTAGATATAAATATAGATATAAATATAAATTTATAGACTATACTCTTAATCTTTGGTTTTCCTTTGTGTAAAGATCTAAATAAGGCAATTTGTAACAAAAAGGGTATAGTATAGGAGAGGTTTAGGTAGGAGACCCTTAGACCTAGAATATATAGAGTTATTATGAAAAAAAAATCGATTCGAACAGGCTCTTAATTAGAACCAGGGGATCTATACACACTTCGTGCACATATAAAATCAGTTGAACAGTTCTATGTGAATAGTCTAACTGTTCATTATCATCATTCTGTTATATAGTATGAGATACTGGTTTATCTAACAATATATGAACTGTGATTAGCTATTCAATATACACTTTGCAATGTGTAGAAGCTATCGAGCACAAATATCCATTTAAATGACACTCCGCTGGCTCTCCGAGGGCCACTGCCGTGGAGGCAGACCATTTGGGAAGGAAGTTGAAAAACAGAACTTAGACTACATATAGGTTACAGGAAAGGATGAATTCATGTGAATACCGAGGCATAACCCATTCAACAGTATGGAAAGCGGGAATGAATTCGCACGTGATCTTCTATCGGCAACGTTATCTATCCTCGCAATTCTCTTATCTTTGCTCTTCATTGCTTGACGTCTTCTCATTCGCCAATGTCTTCAATTCTGGGGTAAATACGGGTCTATCAACGGCTCTAACTCGAATTGGTGATAGCCTGCGTGCTTTTTCAATTATGGTATGAGCTTCCAAACTTCTGAGGTCAACGTTAAAGCTTGTAAGATTACCTTTGATAACTTCCGACGTCTCCTTCATCCGTGATTCCGAATATTGCCCATCAAAACATTCACTCGCAACTCTTTTATAGATTCATCGCCCTTCTTCATTGCTTGTATTAGATCATAAATTAAAGACTTCAAGAACACCACTGTAAAAAAAAACTAAAAAAAACAGTACAATACAGAATAAAAACAACGGAAGAGGAACAGAATGGCACCACCAGCTCGAGCTCTTTTCTCGTATGTCTATCTCTCCCAGCATCCCTCCAATCCCCCCTGCCTTATCATGTACTAGATATTTGTTGTCTTCAACTCGATCGTCTTCGTGGATGAGTGTTGAGAATATACCCTTATCCTAACTTCACATCCGCAGACGTCAACGACTGATTCTCGGTACCTTCCTTGGTGGTGGAGCTCTTTTCGTCAGTATGAAATGGAAAGCCGTCATGCAAAGAAGTGAGGCCGCGAAAATTGCTGGATCAAAACAGAATTTTGCTGTTGCTGCTGCAAGAAGTGGTGAGACTCTACAATAACCCTGAATTGGTGATTGGTTGCTGACTGGCGGTAAAGGTGGTGGAATTTGAATCACTCAATATACTCGATCGATAGATGGTCAAGATTATAGATTGGAACAAAATTGACACGCACGGAATCGGACATGGCCCGGCTGATATGATAGATGACAAACACGCAAATATAAATGAGGCTGCACACGCAAGTGCATTGGGTTTACGTTGAATCAGAGAAACTATGGTCCAAGGCGTTTGGAGATGATTCCGGTGACGGAGAAGAAATCATACCGAAATGCTTTGAATTCGATAATGAAAACACCGTGTTACTCTTGATCATGACATTTGGCTAACGTGCTGATACTGATGGAGGTTTTAAACCTCAGAGGCCGTTTCTTCCCAAGACTTCAACAGTGGGTTTTTATTGGGGGTTTTGCTTGAGAAGGAATATTCATGTCATTCAAGTAAGAATATGACAGCATTTCAATCTAATTACAGTAATAAAATAACCGAATTTCGAAGTTGAAAAAGATAAAAAGTTTGGTCATCTACGAGTACATTGGACTTGAGTTCAAGGAGAGGTGTGGTTATACACAATGTAAAGTACATTTTAATTTCAACAGTTAACATTGGTGGGATGTTTTCAAATTACTAATTATCACTGCCTCTGATATAGACTCCATAACACTTATAGGGAGGTAATGTCGAGGGTCTTATGGATGTTGTTTATTACTTCCTCTAACTACTTCTTAGATAATATAGAGTTCATGGCAACTCTAAGCAATCAACATCGAGAGTATCTCAAATATCCTCTGTTGCTTTCTCCGATGTGAAGTTCATCAAGCCCCCGAGAAGTTTATCTTTCACTTCAAAAACACAATTATTGCAGAGATATCTTCCTCTCTCCCTTCTCTCTCTCTCTCCCTCTCAATGTGTGTAAACACCATTGTAAGGTCTTCAAATGTAAAGTATCTCTGGACACCTAAGGCTAATGAACATAAAAATGACGATTATTCATGTAGAATTATGGTTTATCAAGTTCTGACTCGGTACCTACACTCTAAATACTGAGCTAATGTTACTAGCCTGGCGCACAAATCTTCATACTTTCCAAATATCATCTCATATATATACACCTGCCTTCTTCTTCCGAACATCTTCATTCATTCTTTCTCGATCCCTCTCATATATCATTTTTCCACACATTTTAATACACTGATATAAATTCTTAATATACAGAAGATCGTTCTCAACTCACAAATTTGGTACATTATTGATCAATTGGATCTATTTCTTTTGAATATATCTTCTCTTTTGATCATAATTCCTTCTTATCATTCTTTTGTATACAACGATAGACAGCGAGCAATCCAGATTTTTTTCAAGGTGAACGGTCACCCGGAAGTGGTATCTGATCATATCTAGACATCATTAGGAAACCTCAAAATGAAGTTTGATTTGCCGACGGAAGTATTATTGTTAATATGCGAATATTTACCCCCTACATCAGCGGCTGCTTTCTCCGTGTCTTGCAAGGCAGTGTATCTTCTGTTGCATACTCGTTTTACTCGTGTTCTAAATGATGAAGATCATTTAGCGCTACTGGATCTGTTGGCTACTGAGGATGAAGTCGGTTGCCCATACTGTCTGCGTCTACATAGTATATCAAATGCGAGACGGTATAGCTTGGGGTCGGCACCGTGCCATCGGTCTCCCTTTCTGTCTCTATATCATAAACCTCCTAAAGTTTCCGGTGTCATCTTCAAGATGGCTATGAAGCGTCATCGGTTCAAGGCAGATTGCGATGAGTTACTGAAGATATTACCAAGAAATCCATCAAATCTAGAGATCGATGACAGTGATGGTATCTCTACGCAGATGCGAATGGATTATAAGATTTCACAAGGTTTAATGATCCAACGTACACAAGATTCAGTTCTTTTGTCAAATTTCATGGAGGACCAAAGTCGTTGGTTTGTAGATATCGAGGTTTGCGCACACCTCACCATATCTTTGAACGCAAATCACGCGCGGCTTCTGGAATTGGGCCCTATAAAACTTCTAAACTCTTACTCGGGAGTTCTACCACTGCCACACGTTCGAGGACCACTAGTACTTCGGCCAGCACAGCCCTCAAGTGTCAGATGGATTATAAAGCCTGGTAAGAACAATCTTAATTCTGATTACGATTGGCCAATTCACAGCACAAGAGAGCCTTTGAGATGCGACGATTGTCCCACCGAATACTGCCTCGAGCTCGACTTTTATGACACTCGAGGAATTTTTGCAACAGTCACAACATGGGCTAATCTAGGAAGTGGGCCTCATGACTGGAGGTATTTAATGAGAAACGTTGAGCCACGTGCTATAGATATGCGTTGTGTGAGTCGAGGCAAAGATTGCTACGACTCTCCGTATCAGAGCCATTGGTCCGCTTTTCAGGCTGAGGAGGATGGAGAGGATAGCTTGCTTTCGTCGGAGGAGAATAAAGTGAGGTTGTATGAAGCACAACTCGACGATGCTACGACCACAGATGAGGAAATTAATTAAGTTGTCTGAGGTTGGATACCTCGATCTTATCATCTATGGTGTTTTTGTTTCGCCATTTTGAGCGGGTCGCCGCATATCAATGAGATACTGTTGGGATTTTAGGACGACTCTGCACAGTGACAAGAGCTGTTACTTTATTGATAGTACGAACAATGAAATATTTGAGGATTCTTCCATGATTTTAAACATCAGATAGTGATCACGAATAGTTTGAGATGCTTACTGACCAACCCTCGAACGAGCACATGATATTCTGGCTCAGAATCAAGGAGGGGACATCGGAGTTGTTGAGAATTGTTTGATAATCTGCATACAAAATGAATTGCTTGAAATAATAAACGATGAAAAATACTAAATTACTTTTTCAACATGTCGTGATATCCAGTTGAAGTTCATTTCCAGTCACCCACAAATTCTTCATCTTGGCAGTGCTAGTGAGAATTTTTGGAGCTACAAGAATGTTCGCATAACCAGAGAAGGTGCGGCAAGAACTTGGAGATTCTTCAATGCCCAAATTCAAATTGCACGAATGAATATCAAAGTCCTCTTTCGTTCAACCTCAACAATAATGGGATTTATAAGATCAACTTCCTTGAGCGCATCAAATTCATTGAACATTGAATTATCTTCGCCAATTCGAACCATTATACAATTGAGACTATTGAAGAAATATCTAGTCTGAATTTTCTTCATTTTCTGGTGTATATAAATACCTCGACTTCAGGATCCGAGATGAAAAAAACTTAATTAGACCCAGATATATCATTGTTCGTACAAAACTGCCAATCTTATAATTAGGGAGCTTAGAGTAAGATAGAGTATATTCCGAAATCGCTGGCATTTCCCTAAGACGAGACAAGTATTTGTCGGGTTTTTGACATAAAGGTTCTGTATTGAAATATGCGAGACGCAAAGAAATAACTGTGTATTCAACCTACCTCTTAGACGATAGAGGGCAAGATATCAAGACTTTGGACTGAAACATTAGATATAAATTTTACATATTTAAAAGCAGTGTAGTTTTCAAAGTGAATTCAGTATCTCAAATCCTTCAAACCAACTTATTAATACGGTGATTAAAAGCTTCTGATTATCGGATTATAGTCCGTAGTGTTTGAATCTGGATTAGGACAGCGAAATGTTGAAGCTTGGAGCTATGGCTTACAGGAAGTTACTACGCCGATACCTCACCCTTTCTGAAACTCACCCTGCAAGGAAACCCATCTGCCGGATGAGCAGCCCCTCCATCAACCTGATATGATCTTTCTCCATCTATTTCTTTCACCCCCTTTTTACCCCCAAACTTTTCATCCCACTCTTCATATGCATCCCGTACGTCCAACTCCCTCATCACCATCGACAATATAATTTTCAACTCCATCATCACCAAAGCCTGCCCGATACAATTCCTTGGTCCCAACTCAAAAGGTCTCCAAGCTCCCTTGACATCACAGTACAATTCATCACCTGGTTGCGCAAGCCATCTTTCAGGCAAGAACTCTTTAGGACGCGTCCAGTATTTTGGATCATGTTGGATGGGCAAATGAAGCATGTATACCATGCAATTTTCAGTCGGATACATATTCCCCTCTTCGTCAACCAAATCTACACCCTTCAGTCCTTGTCTAATACTCGAGGCAGGTGGGAATAGACGAAGAGTTTCTTTGATGACTGCGGTTGTGTATGGCAATTGATTGATCAGAGTTGAATCCTCTTTGATAAGGTTGGGGACAGCGGTAATATCGGTTCCGAATACTGTATCGTGTTCTTGGATGAGTTTTTCGAGGGCAGAGGGATTCTTAGAGAGAAGATAGTAGCACCAGGATATGGCACTGCCAGTTGAATCATGACCGGCGAAGAGAAGGAGTCGGATGTTACGGGTGGCGATAGTACGGAATTCTTGATCGAGATTCGTTGCATTTTGTCGGGCAGGATCAGCCATATAGTCTTCAATAACTAAATCAATAATTGATTGAAAGGTTTCTGTCTTCTTGTCTGTATGGCCATTTGTCTCGGAATTCTTAGATAGCTTATAAGTCTCAAAGCGTTTGTCAAGCTCTTCGTTGATGTATGCGTCCATTTTCCGACCATTACGCCACTCTTTGATTGGGCGCACGAAATTGAGCCATTGAAGAAGGTTTACTTCTTGATTTGCAAGTTTACTTTTGATTTGATTCAACATGGCGTCTGCAAGAGGGTTGTATCCTCTCTGTGCGTTTAGCTTTGCGTTCCTAAATTGTGTTAGAATGCCTCATTTCGCCTATTTTGACTCTCCTATTTCACGTATACCATCATTCTATGCAGTGAATGGAGCGAAATGAGTCAACTCACAAGGCCGTATTCCCAATCAAATCAATCATAAACCTCAAATTAATCCGGTCTAACTCAATCATCTTCCCATTTCTTGCCTTTTCTCTCAGTCCCTCCGCATAGATTCCAACCTCATCTACAATACCGGGAACTAAACCCATTAAATACTTATTGCTGAATCCCCTTGCGAAGAGCCCTCTTAAATCCTTCCACTCATCATATTCCGCGTCAAACAAACTGATACCACCTGTGATACTCCAAAACCAAGTTCTTAAAGCATCAGGCTTGCGACATGATACCGGAGTAGATTGTACAGCTTGATTTGCGAGAAAGGGAGAAGTGATGACTAGGAACGGGGCAGCGAAAGGATAGAGATCAAGGTAGAATGCGCCATTACGAGAGTATTTGTGGGCAAGAGCACCAAAAAAGTATACTTTTAGTGCATCAGTTGGAAAACCTTTCATGGCATTGGCTAGCTCGATAAGATGGCCAGCGAGGAAATTATGGGGTGGCATTGGCTAAAAGGAGATGTTAGTGTAGCTGATCACGTTTGATAAGGGAGAACACTCACCAAGCCATGAGCTGATAGTTTGGTGAAGAAATTGCGCGCAGTATATAGTTTAGGTATAAGCCATAGTAGGAGAGTAAGAAAGAATAATAAAATCGCGGTCCATATGAAGCCCATGCCGCGTTCTTTCCTGCGTGGGTGCGATCAATCTGTGACTTTTTAGATGTGGTACTTCAGAACGCTTAAAAAGATGCTGAAGGAGTCAATTATACGAGACTTGATGAATTGTTGGAAATGGATGCGTTGTAAGTCCTGCCAAGGTATATACGAAGTTAATCTTTAAGCGCCAATGATGCTGTTGTGATATTGTAGTCTCATTGAACACGGGTGTAAAGAGATACGATCACAATGAGTAACCTTATTTGTGAATAAAACTCAATCCATAATATTAAAAGATCGTGTTGACAAGACAATTGAATTCGCATTGGCATTCCTACGTCTATGAGTTCTCCAGAGTATAACAGAATGTAGTCATGCCGTCGCCAGAATATTGAGGAAGTTGCGGATGTAGTTATAACACGTGCCTAAAGTGATCCGCTACAAATCCTTCTCCTGATAACATTGACATTGTCATGCACGAGATGCACTAGGCGGACCCATATAAATCTGACAGAAAAAGCAATCACAGACACGTGACTGGGTTGGTACTCGTGTGGCTAGAACGTATGCAGCTCCGTTGCTAAGGAAGTAGGTTAGTGTGTTGTGGCACAGTGGTAGGAGAGAATGAGCTAGTACCGATGTGATATTTGAGCTTTAAATAAATCAGCTTTCATACCCAATAAAGGCATAGTAGCTTAGTGGTATAGCTTTCCATCATTAATTTATATACCATTTCTATAGGTATATACATATGTATACATCTAGCCTCGGAGTCACAACTGTTGCGTGATTTTCAGCCGCAATATAATACTCAAGATAAATCCGGTAATTTGAAGCATTAGAATAATATAATTGGATCCCGCCAAGGAACGCTTCTGATTATCGGACTGCAATCCAGACTATTGGACACCCAGAATGTGTCACTGACAGGTTGGAAGGAAGGTTAACTCAATTTTGACACTCCAGTTGAAGCTTATTTTGAAGCTTGTTTACAGGGACAAGAACCACAATTTTCGGCCATAGCTCGCATGGGAAGACTTCAAACTCAATAGAAAAGCGTGAATTTACCCTTATCTATTAACCTTATACGAAGAGGCAGATTCCCAAGGTTCCATCATCTATCTAAGTCGAAAATAAAGGTGTTGCGAAATGCATTGGACTTTGGCGAGTTTGGTGTCCCGGTGTTTTGGTTCTGGAGCTCCCATATATGCACTCCACACGCGACAATCATATCTTCGCAGAACCGGCATTGAGGTAGGCAGCATAGAGAAGAATAGATACCAAGTAAGTTCTGACCCTCATTCTAGGTGGATGGCAAGCATTGGCATCACTTGCCAAGAGAGAAGAAATCTACCGCCCTGTGGTGGCAGAATCCGTACTTGACGAAGCGATCGTTTCGTTACTGCAATAAAATCTTCAATACTTTCATAATATATTGAAAAAAACGTTTTTAATATATTAATCTAATTAATCTTCTTTTCGTACCTAACGAAGCTTATTTCAATCAATAGGGTCTTAGTGAATTTTCTAAATTTCTTGATTTTTGAAAGGTTAATTGAAAATTTAGGCCTGAGGCAACTTTTTATTAAATAAAACCTATATAGATTGAAACCAAATCAGATTGTTATATAATACATTCTGTTCTGTATTATATAATACAATGGTAAAGCTTGTGATTGAAGAATACATCGAAAGTGTGAATGGATCCACTCTCCTTTAGACTTTCGGCTAATACTCCTTGTTTATTCTTTAGTTCCTATACTAGCTCCTTTAGCTTTATATGTATATACCTCTCTTCTATATTTACTCCCTTAGCTTTATATGTATATACCTTTCTCGTATATGTATATACCTATCTTTGAACTCTAATATTGAAAGATTCTAAGGCCCCTTAGGCTAATATTTTCTTTTTTTCTATTAAAATTCAATAATAAACGGGTCGCAAAAAGTGCCGATTTTATTTGTCACTGACGAAGTGGACATTTCGTCAATGACGAAAAGAACTTTAATATCGTAATATACGAAATAGAAATTAATATAGGGATTTATATTGAATTTCTTTTCGTCTATAATATTAACTTTGCTACCACAGGGTAAAAGCCCATAGCCCAATTCAATAGAAAGCGGAAGTATATCCTAGCAAATCGATTTTGAAGATGGGGATATTCGAAAAAGTCATGGTACCAGAGTAAGAAAGCTTTGTGAAAGATAGACCATCCGTGGCTGGCAGCATCAGAAGGGGCAGTGCAGTACAAGTCGAACGGTGGCGGAGAAAAAATATGGTATTGCATGACAGCTTTGACAATTTGGATTGAAGATATGTGGAGATGGACTAGTGGGAATAGGTAGAAACGGTCATATCGCTAGAAAATGTGTGTAATCTCACGTTTGTCCAAATGAGCATGCATTTCTATATAGAATTTAGTATATATCTTAATGCTTGACCTCAGCTTACACTTCCTCTCTTTGGAACTACAAAGTCCCTGCTAAGACACAAGTCTACAGTCTGATATGACCGAAGTTCTAGCTCTAATAGAGGAGGATATAGAAGGAAAATAAAACTCCTCATCAAGCTTTGCAGAACGGACTCGAGGTTTGGGACGAGTACTGCCACATAAAATGAATTTTGTGCTGCTAGAGGCGAGCCCGATCTTTAGTTTACTACTGTGTCAGACAACCCTAACCCTATACACCAAGGCTTCATGAGTTAACCACACTCGTAATACACTCTCACTTGATGAACGGCATGTAATGTATATATACCGAGCAAGCTTATAGTATTCTCAATGTTCTGATACGAATGCCACAATCAAATAGTTTTCAATGTTTTAATTTAAATTCGACATTCAAACACTTTTGACATATCACGTCGGCTTTGATATGCATGTGCTTGGGAATCACATTTTGATGTATGATTTATCTCGTTAGTATCGAGGTTCTTTAAAGTCTAAAATAACTACAATCGATACAAAGCTTCATTAATTCACGTGAAATATGTGATTTCGTTGCTTCTCCTGGAATGAATTCTTTTCATGAAATTTCCAAGTCTAGAGATAAAAGTACAAAATCTATTCTTTGATAGCACATGTGGCTCACTCTAGCCTAAAGTCTACCCAGGGGAGTATCCTTATGCAGTTCATCTGCCATTGAGAAAGAAAAACGACAAAAGATGAGAAGACGATACATCGACGATCTTTAAATATTCTTCACTTCATTATTAGTACACAAAATGCCACGTTTAATATCATAATCTCTATGAAAGCTCCAATACCCGAAGTAGATTCATTTGCCTAGTGGTATGTCTTGGTCCAGTTGAGGATCCAAAAAATGATTTACATTACATAGAGAAGGTAATATGCAGCGAAAGAGTCTCGAGAACAAAACGAAAGGTGCGAGCTGTCGGTCAAACGGAAGACTTGAGTAAGAAATACTCAATCACCGTAACCACTTAGGTGTCCTCTTCAGATCGTTTTCTCATTTCATATCCAAAACAAGTGCAACCGCCGTTTTGTGGACTTAAGCAAGTGGTAAGAACTCAAGTGCTACTATCCCAAGTCGCCACCGTCATCAGCAGTCCTTTCAACCACAAACAAAAGATTATACGGCCATTCTCATGCGTCCATATGTTTCGAGCCTCCGAGAAAATCATTGTGCCGATTTTTTTGGTGGAAGGTTTTTGTATGGCATAGGGGGTATGCTTTTCTATACTAGGCCAAATCATATGATTATATATAGCAAATGTATAGTTGTCTGAGCATATGAGCGTGATTGAATGATACAAATTGAGTCTATTGACTTATTTCCTTGCTTACTGAAAGGTGATTCAGACTATACGTGTACTAGCACGCCCACAATGATCATACCAATCATACAATTTTTACCAGGCGAGATATGACAGGACGAGAGGAGTGAGGTTTGATACCTGTTTGCGTACGGCGCTTGTTTAACAAGCGAGATAAGTTAAGCGCGCCTCGGCGTCTTATTGATTGCTGAATCTCGAAAGTTTATTGACAAGCAGCAACACCTTGCCACCTTCGAAATGGACGATCTCGAATCCCTCGAAATCCTTTCTTTGGTCCAGAGAGTGGCCTCTGAATTGCATAATCATCTTGGAATAAGTGATAAAACCCTCGCCGAATTCGTTATTGCGCAACGTACAGAATGCAGTTGTCTCGAAGAATTCCAGAAGAAGCTCGAAGCAATTGGCGGAGACTTTCCGCAAAGTCTGGTCGAGAGTGTAGATCGTTTGGTTTTGACGATGCATCCGAAGTTCAAAGGTGGCAAATGTAGTAATGGCGCACCGGCTGAGAATGGGAATCGTAAAGTCGAAGAGAAGACGAAGGTCTTCAAAGGTCTGGCATTGCCTGACAAGAAACCGGCATGGCAAGACGAGGAGGAATTTTCGAATGGTAATGCGACGAATGGAACTGATGCGATCGATGATACCCTTGCGTTGTTAGAAGGTCTGGCACCAAAGGCGCAACCTGTCGATGATACCCTTGCCTTATTAGAAGGTTTAGCACCCGAGGCGCAACCGGTAAAGTTGGAGAGAGCAAGCAGAAAACGAAGCAGAAGTCCAGATCAAGATTATGACAGAGGACGAAGTCGCAAAGATAGGCATAGATCTAGATCACGGTCCGGAGATGAACCAAGGAGACGTCGAAAGCACGAATACGAAGAAGAAGACGAATTTGGGAGGACGCGAAAAAGTCATAAAAGTAGCCGGAGGAAAAGAGAAGATGATAGCTACAAACGGCCACGCACTCCCGAAATTGACGAGGAAGTTGTTTTACAAAAGATTTATGACGGCCATGTCACTAGTGTCAAGGATTTCGGAGCCTTCGTTAATATACACGGTGTAAAGGGAAAGGTTGATGGACTTGTGCATGTTTCGGCATTAGTGGAAGGGCAACGAGTAAATCATCCATCGGATCTAGTTTCGCGGAACCAGCCTGTCAAAGTCAAAGTTATTAAAGTTGAGGGCAACAGGATCGGACTCTCAATGAAGGAGGTTGACCAAGAAACTGGGATGGATTTGGCTCCCCAAGAGAAGGTTCATTCTGGGGCCAATAGTGCTCCTCTTGGTATCAAGAATGAGTATGGTTTAATTGATGAGCCTGTGCCGGTATTTGAAGGACAAATGTCGCGAAACTCGAGGAGGAATAAGAAGAGAATGACATCTCCTGAAAGATGGGAGATTCGACAACTGATTGCATCCGGTGTGGTAAAAGCATCGGATTACCCAGACTTGGACGAAGACTATAATGCGACATTGAACGGCGAGGGAGAAATGGAGCTCGAAGAAGATGTTGATATTGAAATTCGAGAAGAAGAAGCCCCCTTCCTGACCGGGCAAACGAAGCAGTCCTTGGAGCTGTCGCCAATCAGAGTAGTAAAGGCTCCCGATGGCTCACTTAATCGCGCTGCTATGGCAGGTACGACTCTAGCTAAAGACCGAAGGGAATTAAAACAACAAGAAGCTCAAGACAAAGCTACGGAAGATGGAGCGAAGGTTGATCTTTCTGCACAATGGAACGACCCGATGGCGAATCCAGACCAGAGACAGTTCGCTAGTGACCTTCGAACTGCGAAACAACAAGCACCTAGTAGTGAAGTTGTACCTGCCTGGAAGAAGGCTACCCAGAATAAAAATGAACCTCTGGGTCGCCGCACGGATATGTCCATCAAAGACCAGAGAGAGTCACTCCCAGTTTTCAGGTTCCGCTCTGAGTTGATCAAGGCTGTTCATGAGAATCAACTTTTGATCGTGGTTGGTGATACTGGTTCAGGAAAGACGACACAATTGACCCAATATTTGGCGGAGGCTGGCTTTGCTAACAATGGTATAATTGGTTGCACCCAACCTCGTCGTGTTGCTGCCATGTCAGTTGCAAAGCGTGTCTCTGAAGAAGTTGGCTGCGAGCTTGGTCAAGAAGTTGGATACACCATTCGTTTCGAAGATTGTACTAGTCCAGCCACAAAGATCAAGTACATGACAGACGGAATGTTGCAGAGAGAAGTATTGATGGATCCTGATTTAAAGCGATATTCGGTCATCATGCTGGATGAAGCTCACGAACGTACCATCTCTACAGATGTTCTCTTCGCATTACTGAAGAAAACGATCAAACGTCGGCCAGATCTAAAGATCATCATCACATCTGCGACTCTTGATGCCGACAAATTTTCGTCCTACTTCAACGAATGTCCCATTTTCTCTATTCCTGGTCGAACTTTCCCTGTGGAGGTCATGTACTCAAGGGAGCCCGAATCTGATTACCTTGATGCTGCTCTGGTTACAGTCATGCAAATTCATCTCACAGAACCTCCAGGAGATATTTTACTCTTCTTGACTGGTAGTGAGGAAATTGACACGTCTTGTGAAATTCTTTACGAGCGCATGAAAGCACTTGGTCCTAGTGTTCCGGAGTTGATTATACTTCCCGTTTATGCTTCACTTCCCACAGAGTTGCAGAGTAAAATTTTTGATCCTGCACCCCCTGGAGCTCGAAAGGTGGTGATTGCCACTAACATTGCCGAGACATCTATTACTATCGATCATATCTATTATGTTATCGATCCTGGATTCGTCAAGCAGAATGCTTACGATCCCAAACTCGGTATGGACTCGTTGATAGTTACCCCTATTTCCCAAGCACAGGCAAAACAGCGTGCTGGACGTGCTGGAAGAACAGGCCCAGGAAAATGTTTCCGTCTCTACACTGAAGCAGCCTTCCAATCTGAGATGTTACCTACTAGTATACCGGAAATTCAAAGACAAAACTTGTCTACGACTATCTTGATGTTGAAGGCTATGGGCATCAATGATTTACTTCATTTCGATTTCATGGATCCACCTCCAACGAATACTATGTTGACAGCCCTGGAAGAATTATATGCCCTTTCAGCGTTGGACGATGAAGGACTTCTTACTCGCTTGGGTCGTAAGATGGCAGATTTCCCCATGGAGCCATCTCTTTCAAAAGTTCTTATTGCAGCTGTTGACCTTGGTTGCTCTGATGAACTGCTCAGTATTGTTGCTATGATTTCTATTCCAACTATCTTTTACCGACCCAAGGAAAAACAAGCCCAGGCCGATCAGAAGAAGGCCAAATTTCACGATCCTCATGGCGATCATCTTACCCTCTTAAATGTCTACAATAGTTGGAAGCAGAATAAATTCGCAAGTCCGTGGTGTTTCGAAAATTTCATTCAAGCACGAAGTATGAAGCGCGCAAAAGATGTACGCGATCAATTATTAAAAATCATGGAACGATACAAGCATCCCATTGTATCTTGTGGTCGTAACACAGACAAAGTTCGACAAGCACTGTGCTCTGGATTCTTCCGAAATTCTGCTCGAAAGGATCCTCAAGAAGGATACAAAACTCTAATTGAAAGCACACCTGTATACTTACATCCTTCGTCTGCTCTTTTCGGCAAACAAGCTGAATGGGTCATCTATCATACCCTTGTAATGACGACGAAAGAATACATGCATTGCACAACAACTATTGATCCTAAGTGGTTGGTAAGTGCGGCACCAAGCTTCTTCAAGGTGGCGGATGCAGGAAAATTGTCAAAGAGGAAGAAGGCAGAGAGGATTCAGCCTCTTCATAATAAGTTTGCAGGAGAAGATGATTGGAGATTGAGTGCGCAAAAGAGGCAGGGTAGGAGCGGCGGAGGTGGAACTTGGGGTTGAGGGGAGAGCTTATGTATTGATTGTACAATATGGAGATTTCTGGGGCTTACTAGCTTAGATTCCAACGCAGCGATATAATGAAATAATTTGAAATAAAGAAACGCCGGTATTGGTACAATATTTTTTCTCGACACAAGGGCGTGAGTTTATCTCTTCTTACAGGACTAGTAATGATATATGATATTCATGAGACTGGAGTATATATATGTACAATTCCTATATCACGTTTGATTCTAATCATAAAGAGTATTGGGCGATAGATTGTAGTTCATTCATATACTCCACAAGGAGCGTTCTATCATATTATTTCTCAAACGCGATTTTTCGTTGTATAATTAGATTAAGAGCTGTGTGAAGGGAGTATCAGGAGATGTGGGTAAGGGATGTAATGCGATGTTGACGAAGGAGAGAATGAGTGCTCATATGTTATTCTTGAGGGACACCGGGTATGTGGATGATTCTCTGCCATGATTGCGAATATTGGAAGGATCTTGATTCTTGCTATGTTGATGTTTCCTGCGGGTGCAAGAGCTAAGTATATTAGGGGTAATACAGTAGTGATGGCGCCATGCATTATGATAGCAAGACGTGAAACTGTAGTCTTTGGTAAAGATGGTTCACAGGCCCAGAAGAATTTAAATGAATTGAGTGTTTGATTCCTATATCTTAGAGAATGATTTTCGATTACATTAAGATTGAAGCGTCACTTTGATACAGTTGAAGATGAACATGGCGGTTTGATGCTATATTGTCACTTCCCCGGGTAATAGTGTATGCAATCTGATAGATGCAACAGCTGGAACTAGAACCTGAATAATTCACCTACTTCATTTTATACACTAACTTATAGGAAGAAGGTCATATCCTTCTCAACTCACATCATAGCCACACGCATAATTCCAGCACAACACCCTGAGAAACCCGAACGCATAAACAAGCTTACGAGATATAGACAACGTTCACACCGTTAGAATCACCGGGGCCATTTTCATCCATCAAGCTCGCGAATCCGTTTCTTTCCTAACCTTCGATCGTGTGGTCAAAATTAGATTTTAAATTTAGTGCTCATTAGTTTGATTTCCAAGTCGAACCGAATCATAATTCTGCTTCTCCAAATAAAGCATTGCACACTCTAAGATTGACTTGGGCGGCGAGCGGTTTCATATCTACCATTGAACATGATCTCTTTGAAAAAGTGAGATGTGCAACAAACCACATTTTGATATAACTAGCGCTCATTAAGGGTTTTCGCCTATTGTTCTTGTTCGATGTCCTAGAATTGAAGATTTTCACTCGAAAAGCAAATAGATACTGTGATATTGAACTAGTTGGAATGATTTTAGAGTAGAATTATAATTTTGCTTCTTGTCAAGAAATCTATAGGATTTAATAACATCCAGAATGCTTGAGCGTGCTGATATATGAGTTTGAAAAAGAAGCTAATTTTCGAGACACGATGTGCAACAAAAGCATTCCAATGTAGCCGGCGCCCTTTTAACCCTTTTCTCGAGCAAAACTCTATTTCATCCCTCAAAAATTTAATTTTTTTACTTTGAACAGAAATTGTACAAATCATGCTCAGCATGGCGGGTTGACTAATACAGAATGTTGTAATTCTGCTTTTTCCCGTACGATAGATACAATTTTGGAGGAATTTGAAGATCTGTAGCATTTAATATATGATTTTGAAAACCAAGCCTCTTTTGAAGGTGCGCTGTGCAACAAAACAGACTGGTTCAAGGCCTGAGGAAACTCTATTTCCATTCCGGAAGACTGGGAACTATCCGTTTTGTGTATCAAGATCTATCACAAATCAAGCAGGTATCATATACTTGTTGTTTTTGCGATATAAATTGGGGAACGCGATTTGCAACGGAACTTTTAAGGATGGAGTAATTGCATTCTTTATGGTTTGGGTCTCGTAACGCTGCCTGGACATTCTGTGGGAAGTAAAACGGAATTGGGGTAGAATGTCTTTTTGGCTGACTTCACTCTTGATCGCTTCTTGGTAGTAGAGGAGAGGAAGAATATTATGGATGGGTAGGGAGGAAGTCATAGTATACTTAGTAGTAATATCGATGGAAGAAAAGTACGGGATAACGCGCAAGGGGAAACGCCTAGGATATGGCAGTTTTCGCACTTGTGAAAGGGAATAAGAAAGCTAACGATGACGAAAGAAGTCCTAGACAGAGTAGGAGTGAACCAAAGTCCGGACTGCCAACTTCACGCTACTCATTTAATTGCATCAATGTATGCGCCTGGGCCAGTCTGACCGTCCTCATCGTCGTTATTTTGACAGAGCGTAGGAAATTCTCAATGCGCCTTCCACCAGTCTTAACCCAACAAATAAAGATTCAATCATAAATGCATCTTCAATACACGCAGCTTAACATGTCTGCTTCGCTCAACGGGATATGTACAGTCTTCTCCTCTCGCCCACATTTTCTCGTTTATTCTCGCCATGCACCCTCTACTTCGTCCTGATGAGCTTCAACTTCTTATCACTCCATAAAAAGTTGTTCGCATAAGCCTTGGGCGTTATCTTCCTCTCATTTGGCTCTTGAACGAAATACTCATAGCCCTGCTTCTCTGCAAATCTAATCGCATCCTCTTTGGTTTTGAAGTTTACGTGTGTGCCTTGCATAAAATCGGCCGATGATTGCCAACCCATGAGAGGATTTTCCCAACGGTGGCCCTTGGACAGAATATCCCAGTCCATACGCCAGTGATGACCGTGCCATTCACCGGATTGTGTGGCAGTTTTAGCAGGTCGGTAGATGCTAGTGAAGATTGTGTCAGTTATTTATTTAGGACATTAGATATTGGTACGATCGTCGAGTAAGGTTTGGTGCTGATGGCGAACATACCGGACTGTCCGAGCTTGCAACTCGACAGGGGCACCAGATAAAACTGCAGCTGGTAGAATATCTCCCTCTTCGCTACCATTCATAACCCGCTTGGGGATTGGTGAGAACAATCTGCCAATTTCCCATCAGTAACTGTCCTTCCTTCCAACACCAGTTTGTCGTTGCATTCACCACGGAAAACTCACGAAGCAGCTTGGTCAACCTCCACTCCGTAATCTGGTTGGTTATGCTTGACCAGTGTATCCTTTGCTTGTGGGTGATTGATCAACGATGCCTCTCCTTTACGTTTAGGGTTTGGAATGTTCGTAGGTGTGAGAGGGACATCGGATTCATATCTCACTCCATTTGGTATGGAACGCAGCCCAGTTGGACCTGTAGCGCGCAGTAATCGCCCTGCGATTGAAGGACGAAGAAGTGACATGTTGTTTATAATAATTCGCAATTGAGGGGAAGATTATTGGATGTTTGATTTGGACGTTCCATCTGAGGCTCCGGGACGTGCTTACATAAGCGCACTAGTGGAGGCTTTCGGAACGAGATTTGAGGGAAAGATTGAAGACAACACCAATCCACCGTTTCCAGATTTCATAACGACGTCAGAAAAGGTATGTGTTATTGAAGAGCATACATTCAATAATATTGCTTATTGCGCGAAGATCAATTGGGCTGATTTGGTGTGATAGTCTCCAAGATGAGTTTCGTTACACGCAGAGCTCTTTCCACCCTCATCCCTCCCAAGGTATGTCTTCAATACCCCTCTACACTTCTCACTTATAAGCGGAACTAACTCGAAACTAGGTTGCCTCTCCATCTGTAAGTTAAAACTGTTCGCCAACGTCTTTACTTTCCTATCTCTCGAGCTTTGTCGTCTACCACAACCCCCGAAATACAAACCGCATAAATATTATCTCTAACAATGGGCTAGGGACTCGGAGCTGCCAAGGATGCTGCCCGTATGCAACGTGTAGTTAGCTTCTACGAGAAACTCCCACGCGGACCAGCGCCAGAAATTAAGGCCAAGGGATTGTTGGGTAGATACCAAGCCAAGTACTTTGGAAAGAACCCTTCTGCCACACCTATCATTCACGCCTTGATCTTCTTGGTTGGTATTGGTTATGCTCAAAACTACTACTTCCACTTGCGTAAGTCTTCATAGCTTTGGATTTGTGTGAATTACTTGACAACTAACAATTTGGGGCAGGTCACCACAAGAACAATGCTCACTAGATGGATGATTAAGGGGAGAGGAAGGTCGAAAGAGAACTCGCGCGGGCATTGTGTTACTTGGGTGTAAATAAGGAAAGGATTAGATGAATACCAGACAAGCCGTTGGATCTCACGAGTCGTGTGGTCATTGTATTGGGTGTGACGCAATTTGGGCCCTGAAGCAACCCTAGCAATGATAATTCCGTGTGGTGGAAGAACCCATTTAACTCGACACGCCTATACTTCTGTAGCACACTCATCATTAGCAAAGAGATGGCTACCATACATGGCCTGTTCAGAACCTACGGAGCTTCATTGCATGCTTGCATTGCCTCTATCGAAGCTATGCGGGGGCTAACAAGCAGTGATCTCGCTAGAAGCGTGCTAGACTGTGCCGTTCATCTCTTATTATTGCCTAACTATCACAGGCATACTGTCACAGCCATGCTCTGTAAACAATCCTCGACCTACTAAAATGCGACGGAATTGTGCCGTGAGGGGAAATGAGTTAGGAAACAAGTCGAAAACTCCTTACTATATCACGAGAATTGACTGGCTCATCACTTTCCGCAATGTAACAGTCGCATGTGTCACCCCGAGCTTGTCCTACCTCTATGTTTTGGGTTATTTCATGGATAGAACAACCGATGTACCTGTTACTCCAAAACCGTAAGATACACCATTGGAGTTGTGAATATATGGAACCTTATCATTTGATATTTGTTCGATATTTAGAGGACAAGATGAGTGCATTCCATTGAAAGTATGTTATTGTATATTCTGTATTGTCTTTGATCTATATTCGGATTTTATAGATAGGAACGGTATCAACAAAGACAAAGAAATGATATATGACTGATTCACAACATCTTCTTACCAAGGGACACACACACTGACCTTTTTTGTTATATCAAATTCCCTTCAGCCTCGAGGAAACTCGAACGCTAACGCCGACCATCATCACGCTATTGCCCAATTGGGTTAGCATCACAATTTGAACGGTCCGTACCTTACCTTGTAAACTTCGACATGATACATAATAGTGTCCGCATCGTATGAAGTCTTCCGCAAGAAGATAAATCAACTTCAATACTTCGCCCCTTCGAACCCTTCCAGCTTCTCTTTCTCCGAAACCTAGATATTGCGACTACCTTTATTGAAGATATCTTTCCTAATTTGTCGCAAGCCAACCTCACATTTACGAAAGCGAATTCCCCCCACCATATTTACATCTTCAAGGTTTAGGAAGCTTGTACCTTCACGGAATACGATCGGGTCAAACGTATGCGCAGTTACTTCGATACTAAATAAACATTTTGAAGACGTATGATGGCAACTGAAGCCACTCCTCAGAACTTCGCGACGTCATCTATAACTCCTGATCATGAGCTGGTTAGTTTAGATATTCAATGATCCCTTGCAGCCAAATCAAAAAAAAAAAGCTGACATGCGCCTAGAACACTACTGAAACTAAGAGTGAAGATGTCCCCTCCGACAAAAATTTCTCTGTAGATGGAATAAGTGCCGATAAAGATGGAAGTAAACAAGATTCAGATTCTCTCGAAGTCACCAACAATAACTCGGCGGAGGTCAGTGTTAATGGAGGATCGGATAATGAAGCTACAAAAGCGGAAACCTCGAAAATTGGTGACGACAAAGATGGTCATATTCGATCAGCCTCGACCGTTAAGAGACCTGTCCCATCTTTCAAAGCAGTTTCGGTAAACAAAACATTTCTGGCATCAAAAGCTTCCACGGCTGCAGCCCCATCGAAGGTGGGAGATAAAGGCCCTACAGTCTCCAATACTGCGCCAACAACTTTGACAGCTTCTACCTCAACTACACCAAAACCTAGATTAGTCGCAAAATCAGGCAGTGGTCTCCGTGATTCCATCCCACGAGCTTCAACTACAGCGAATGGTGGAAAAGCTGGTGGTGCTCCTGATGCGAGTGCCGTGTGGAACAAAAACAGACGTATGTTACACATTATGTTGATAGGGGGGATATTCTAACACAAAACAGCTGCTGCCCCACCAGAGCCAAAACGATTCACGGATGAAGAACTCAAGCAACGTTATGGTATTCATTTGGCGACTAGGTTACAATCCGATGACCCCGGCAAACAAGCAAATTGGGCAGATATCGACGATGACGATGATGATTGGGCACCTGAATCAATTGAGTGGACGGATGGCACAAAGATTACTCTACCGCACGCAGATGATGCACCGCCTCCTCCGCCCGAACCCGTACCAGAGCCCGCGCCTGCGCCAGTCGTGAAGGAGATCAAAAAAGCCGAACCCGCACCAAAACCATCAAAATCACCAGCACCGCAGGCGATAGCTGCTCCTGCTCCTCGACTTGGATCCGGAAAAGCTGGATTGGTGCTCAAAGGTGCTCCCGAAAAACCTACTCTCGTTGCAAAACCACCTGGACCTCCCACGCCTGTCAAATCTCCATGGGCCCAACTTCCTCCGGTCGAAAAAGTGGTCCCAGTCGCAATTGAAATTCCCCAACAACCTTCGCAACCATCTCAACAAAACAGGTTTCACCACCGCGATCCTCATGGATTTTCTGGTATGCCACCGCCACCTGCAAAGGAAATTGCGGCCGATGATTTTAGCCGAACATGGAGAGAAAGCAACGCACATGCTAGCAGGGAGCTCTATAATTCTCAATCTGGTAGGTATGAACCTGTTAATGAGGGACGCCGTGGGGTTTCTAAATCAGATGGACAATCTCGTGGCCCTGCAGTTCTCCAACGGCCATCGCACCAAGATGGGCCTGCAGAGCCATCTGCGGCTTTTCAAACTCATCACACGAGCGCGCAACAAGGCAATTATGGGCGTCGTCGCACTTCTTCTAATGTCAGTGGGGGAAGTGGAAACTTCGCTAGACGTATGAGTCGTGGTCATGACATGCCCCCACCTCACGAAATGTTGAACGCACGCAGAGGTTCACTAGCAGCTGTAAGTGATGCATCGTCTTCACCCAGAAATTTCTCCCCATCTGGTCAAAATTATTCAAACCAGCAATATCAGCAACGGGGTTATCAAAACCAGAGTCAACAATGGCAATCCCGCGCATCCCCAGCTGTTAGTCATGCATCTCCTCATTCTACCTATGGACAACTCGCTTCAGGTTCGGGCGATGGGCACATGCATGGTCAAGGTCCGCCACAGGGCCCACCAATGGGTGCTGCACGTGACACTGATGCTTTGGAAGAACAAAAAATTATCATGAGACGAACACGTGAACTTGCTATCAAGAGAAGACAAGAGGCCGAAGCAAAAGAGGAAGCTGAAAGAAAGGAGCGTATTCGTATTAAGCTTGAAGCAATGGGCCCGCCCCCAGAAAAGAAGAAGGTTAAGGACGAGCCGGTCAAAGAAGGCAACGTTCCTACCGCAATTCAAGCCCGCGAAGTAAAAACGCCTGTTCTAGCCAAATCGTCAGAAATCATCAATGATGTGCACGTACCCAAATCAGATATCACGAAAGAAAATGTCAATGCAAGTCACATTGAGGGAAATTCTACTGGCTCCGATTTACGATCAAATGGTGTCTTTCAGCCCAGTGCTTCGGCACCTACGCAACAAGGTACGCCTGATAACCGAAATTCACAATCATGGCAGAGAAATTCAGCTTCAAATTATCCTGCTGATAGATTCACTTCATGGTCGGCTGCGCCCCCACCACCACAAAGCTCATCTTCGCGAATTTGGGGACCTCCCACAAATGAAAAAACAATTGGGAACGGTACTTTCAATCCAGAGTTGAATAGACTTCCAGAGATGTCTCATTCATCTTCTCATCCGGGACCAATTGGACCACCTGGCGCAACCCGTGATAATGGTTCTTATCAGGTAAATCGTGGTCAAAACCAATACAATTCCCGTCCACCTCCAATTGGGCCTCCATCGGCGAATAGAGTACCTCAACCACCGATATCATATGAGGATGAGCAGCGAAAAGCTATGGCTAGACAGGCTTGGGGTGGTGTGCCAGACAGAATCTCACAAGAGGATGTAATTCTTCATCAAAAACATCAGGAGGAAATGGAGCGCAAACGTGAACTAGAAGCAGCTGGTCTTGTAGAGGAGATTCCTCAGCCTATCTACGAAGATACCTGGAAGCAAGTTACATTGAATGAAGATGGCACAAGAAGCAAGACGAAGAAGGTTTCAACTGCTTTGGTTGACGGAAGATCATCGACTCCTTCAGCTTTGGCGGAAAATGTTTCGCGCGGCAACGCTCGACCCGATTTGTCTCGAGCACAATACAACAACAATGCATGGCCAGGTCAAGAAAGCAACGCGTCAACTACACATCGAGAGTCGAAATTCTTCCCGAGCCACAATCGCGATGTTCGCCTTGAAGAAATGAATGCCCATGGCTTTGAACGATCATCATCACCATCCCCACCTCCACCTACCATGGCTGGCCACCCTGCCTATGATAGCGACTTTGCCCGTCCACATGTTGCTCTACCACCTCCATTACCTGTAGTTAGGCTGCCACCTCCGACTATCGTTGCACCAATTGCTCCTCCTCGGCCAACATCTTTTGCAGCCGCGGCCGCAGCCCCTGCTGTTCCTGCCATCAATCAGATTCCTGGTATGGTAGCCCGTCAAGGACTCGTGCGAGTTGCTTCAACTTCTTATGACATTCGCAGAGGTCCAACTTCATCAACCCAAACAGGTGAATGGAAGGAAAAAATTGATCAGTTGTTCGGCAAGAAGTCTCCACCAAGAACTCATGCTCTTGCTGTCGATTCTTCTAGCAGACGCGCATTTGATCATTCATCAGAGTCACATTCTTCTACTGCCACTGTTGTTTCCCTCCCTGGCTCAGTCAACGACAATTTAATTGGCGAAGAAGAATTACTTGACACGAAGCCGGCTGCGGAGGAATGCTTTGAAGAACAAGAGATGGGCTCGTTGCCCGTCATAAAAATTCCACAAATTACGCCTCCAAACGCCTTTCAACCTGCTCCCCTTCCAAGAAATATCCCTCGAAAATTCCTTATGTCTGATACAACATCCATCGAACCAATGCGCTTTCCACTGGAAGTCAGCAACAATGCCAGTTTTCTTGTCATTTTGCTACCCGGTCAGGAAAAGTCTAAATCGGTTCAGCTTCCAGCATCTCGGACTAGAAGCAACCCACGACGTGGGCGCGGTGGATCAAGACAAACTTCGTCGACACATCCAAGAGGTAGTCGTGGCGGAAGAGATGTCAACAGTGGCTCTGCCTCTACCCTTCGCGAATCCCAACCTTCCAATACAAATAACACTTCGGGGCGTGGCCGTGGCGGAAGAGGATTTGGGAACAATACGAGCTGGAATCGCCATGGCGCCACACCAGTTCACACTTAATTGTCAGAATAGTACAAGGAGACACGATAACGGTCAACATATTCTTTTATGGATATTGAACCTGCAACGTGCATTTATAGCAACAACTCTTTTTTTTTTATCCATCACCGATTTTTCCTTCAAAATATCTACACTTTGTAACATCAAAACCCTCATGAGCGGGTTTTTGTCTCGTCAGCGATCATTTTGCAATTTGGGTTGCATTATGGATCGCAATGTACATTTGCACGCAGTCATGACTTGCTTCTTACTGTTTTTCGAGAGGCATAGGCATAGGTTAGGATGACATGGAGGGCATTATCTACGACGAGATGAGGGATAACAAAAAGGAATCATCTGGACATTAAAATATTCATGAGGATTCCTAAGAAATCTCAATCATAAGTACTTGATTGCAATATGTTTTGCTCTATGGCTGTACATTTGGAATGACAGCAATGCCAAATGGAAATGGCTTCTTAACACAAGATTTCAGATGAATGAAATAATTTTAAACCATGAAAAGACATAATCTGCAAACACTTAATAGGAGATTATGAATATGATATAACCATGTGAACAAAGAAAGTAGTACACTCAATCACTCATAGAATCATATATTGAGAACAGTTATTATACCCATCCAACGAGCAGCATTCTTTACTATATATTTGATATTGAATAGAATGAGTAGAACATATATAGCAAAATATAGGAACGCAAAATAGACATGTAGAAATGATTAAGTTAACTAATAGGTATGATTTATTAATCAAGTTAGTTGGTGAAGGCAAGGAGCGTTTAATGAGTCCGTGCACGCAGTGTTAAATCACACAATCAGATAACTATCAAACATCAAATATCAACTTCGACAACCACATTATACGGCGTCCACTATGACCAAAAATAAACCGTCTGTCTCTTCATCTACGATTAACCCGCCCAAGAACCAGATTAATTTCATTAGGGGATGGCCTAGCACCTCTCTCCTCCCTACGCAAGCCCTTCAAAATGCAGCGAATAAAGTCCTCACAAACCCAGATCTAGCTAACCCGGGATTATTGTATGGACCTGATCCAGGACCATCGAGTTTGAGGGAAAGCGTTGCCGTGTGGCTTCGAGAGTTTTATTCTGAATACTATCCTTCCTCTAGCCCCAGCTCTGGTGAAAGAAAAAGTGATTGGGCACCCCTGAATAAAGATAATCAAGGTACAGAAACGAGCTCAGAAGCAGATAGGATATGTATTACAGGAGGAGCATCACAGAATTTAGCGTGTATACTGCAGACGTATACAGATCCACTGGTTACGAGGGTATGGATGGTTACGCCCGGGTATTTTTTGGCGGGGAGAATTTTCGATGATAGTGGATTGAGGGTTAGGGCCGTTGGGGAGGGTGATGAGGGGGTGGATTTGGAAGGATTAGAAAGCATGATGGAGGAGGCGGGCAAAGAGGATAGTGGTGTTGAGGTATGTCTTGGTATTGCACGATATGAAAGGAGTCAGTTTTTATTTGGCGGGGGGGTAGTACATTTGCGTGTATGGTGGAGTGCAAGGAAAGATACTAGGCTAACTTTGTCAAAAGCCTATCAAAGATCCGAATTTACGGCCATGGGGAAAGATCTACAAAAGTATCGTTTACTGCGTCCCAACCTTCTCGAACCCATCTGGAAAAACCATGACACTATCATGTCGCACTTCTCTCGTTAAGTTGGCTCGCAAATACGATGCATTAATCATCACAGACGATGTCTATGATTTCCTCCAGTGGTCCATCTCGTCATCTTCCTCTGACGCTCCTCTCAAAAAGGCTATACTTCCTCGCCTCGTCGACATTGACCGTGCACTCGAGCCTATCCCTAATGCAGCCAGTTTCGGAAATGCAGTAAGTAACGGCTCATTTAGTAAAATAGCAGGATCAGGTGTTCGAACCGGATGGGTTGAAGCAACTCCTCAATTTTCATTAGGGTTGAGTTTGGTAGGTAGTTCAAGAAGTGGTGGGTGTGCGAGTCAGTTGACTGCTACAATCATTGATCAGGTTTTGAGATCGGGAGATTTGATGAAACATATAGAGGGCGTGCTTCAACCTGCTTATAAAAAAAGATGCGAGAGAATGATGAGCGCGATCAGGAGGGAATTGGGACCATTGGGTGTGATAGTTGAAAATACCGGCACACAATCAAGGGGAATAAAAGTCTTTGGAGGTTATTTTATTTGGTTAAATCTTCCAGAAGGAATCGATGGGGAATTGGTAGCGCAGATGGCATTGGAAGAGGAAAATCTTGTGGTGGCTAAAGGAAGCATGTTTGAGGTTCAAGGTGATGAGAGTTTAAAGTTGCCGCGGGGATTGAGACTTTGTTTTTCGTGGGAGGAACCGGATGATTTAGAGGAGGGTGTTGTGAGGTTAGGTAGGGTTGCTAAGAGGGTTTTGGAAGGAGGTGGGAGGAATAGTAGGGGTGGACTGGGAAATGGACGCAGCCTTGCGGAGTTCAAGTGATTTTGGTTGAGGTCAAAGCAGATGGTTTTGAATAGCATCCTATTGACTAGGAAGCTCGGCTATTATCATCCTTAGGTGAGTGATTGGATATTCAAATATAAATTCAATGCTCTCTCAAGCCCTGCCGGTATGGGAATCCCGCAAATAGTTTTATTTACTTATCAAATACCATCTTAGAGTCTCTCGAGATGACCATCGATTACATAAAGGGACCAATGCCACAACTATTTTCGAAACAAACTTGCATACAATGGCATAAAGGCGCTTCATGAAAGGTCATAAATCTGTTATTTATCATGCCACTATGCTTTGGCTTTGCAAGTGCAGATCCTCAAAAAGATATCTGGAGAGGAGAATGCATGATGATGATTCTAGACGAGAGAGTTCTTGTCTGATTATCGTAGGACGAGTTCTACAAATGATCAAAAATAGCTCGGCCTATGGATGTTTTCGGTGGTATTCACAAGTGTCTAGAGTGAGGAGTGTATCACTAAACCAGTGAGCTAAGTGACTCGAGTTATGTAGTCGCATATTTTCGGATGCCTCAGCAGGAGATTTGACTACTTTCGTCACTTTGTCCATAGAAAGGAAATGGATTTAGGGTTTCCAGTAGTCCGGACCGCATGCCTAAAATGAGAGCTTCAAGTTCTTAATTCCAATCGGAACATTCCAATAATGTAAAAAGTTGACTTCATCTCAGATATTATGTGGCTTTCAAACATTGCGAACTTTGTCCAGTCCAAACTATTGGGTGCTCTTTCCTTGCATTTGCATATTCATATTTCCTGAAAAAAATGGAGATATCGAGGATTAAAATGCAAGATACAAGGAGCAAGGTGATTTACCTTACATGAGACTGGTTTCATCTTCCCCAGTGGGCAAAAGCATATTCTATGGTGGGACTTTGAGGATATAATGACCATGCATCTCGGACTTAAATTCGACAGATTAATAGCAAAGTGCTTTAGCTTGAAAGGGTTCATCGGTCTTTATTCCACTTCTGTTCCTTATTACATCTCTGGCCCGTGGAGAAAGTGCGGGGTATGACTATTTCAATTAGTTGTTGAGAATGTGGGTACTGCTTTTGGCGTAATGATAATAAGAGCCACCATTCGTCACTAACGAGGAGATTTAACGACATAGCTTCGTGGCAGTGACGAGGAAAGATATCTCCTTTCCAATGCTTCCGAGACGGAAAAGGCAAACAACGATATAAACAACTGTTGAACCGACTGCTTACGATTCGATCCAATACTTTCCGGAAAGTGTCAAGCTACCCATTCATCTCAATCTATCACAATCACTCGGGTCAAAAAGCATACCAGCCTCTCGTTATTAGGACCTCAAATTCCACTCCTCTTCTACTTTTTCGAGCCATCCATATTTGGAGCTCTCAGATGCATGCCATCAGCTCTCTCGTGAGAACTAGAATTGATCTGCCGGTATTGAGGTAGAAATACAAATACAGCCTCGCATTTCCCTTCCAAATGGACTACTTAGTGTGCCTGATGCAAAGAGCAGAGTTTGAAGAATGACGATATACCCATTCTCGAGGCCAAAATTCGAGTATGTGCTTAGGAACATAGCGGAGATTTATGATTCGGAACGTATTGGTTCAAAGCCATGGGGGTAGAGTTTCTAGTGCATAGCGACGAGTAATAGCTAAATGAAGTCGGAGTATGAGGTCATTCACAGAAATAAGAAGCTAGCCGGGTCCATAACATCAACCGCACAGTATATGAAATATATGAGATTTGAAAGATGCATAGAATTAGTCAGAGAGACGACTAAAAACGACGACTCTGTAGTCGTCGCTTAGGGTTTTGAACATGCTATAGTAGCACCTGCCGTAAAAACATGTGTAGCTATATCAACTGAGAGTTCACAATAAATTTATTGCAGGGGAAATGTGCATTCTACATATTCTCAAAGACTTGGAAAGTCTTGCAGTAACCTTGCGTCATTGGTAAAATGTTCTCCATCAGCGCAAAAAACTTACAGGTATTGAGATAAGTCAGGAAATAATTTGATACCCTACTATATACATAGAAATGAACCTCTATATAGATATAAACATTCCAATGCGCCAGCAACAATGGTAGCGACTGTACTTTTAATCATGGCTCTGACTCCGTCCTGTCTAATACTCCAGTAGTCAGCTAGAAACGAGCGCTCTAGCTGTCCTATCTGATCTCATCACGTCGTAAGACCCAACATGAATCATTGATCAGCAACTCATTCGCCCTCTCCGCATCCCATAACCTTTAACTCCGTCTGCCCTAACGCAACTCCAACTCCTCTAATCACCCATTCAACCCCTTATTGTTGATAAACCTTAACCGAATTAATCAACCAATAAGCCGGCGCAAACGCCCCGGGGTTTGCCCCTACATACGCGTTACAAGTATTCGCAAGTCCCGCGCAGCTCCCACTGGACCAAACAGATCCAGCCCAATCTCCACAAAACGTCGTATCAAAAACGATCTGCTGGCTCGCAAAGAAACTATCGATGTTGCAGCCACTTCCTCCATTGAATGCCACGAGGGGCAATCCCCAATTACCCGTTACGGGTTTCCCGGCAGTGACATCAGCAGGTACACTACCTCGAGGCCAGAACCATACGTAGATACCGGAGGATTCCCATTGCATGGCGTAGACGCCGCCACCGACAGAGTTGAATCCGTTTCCGTAGGAATTGGATTTGTTGGTCAGCACGCCGCAGCCGTTGTAGCCGCTATTGGAGTTGCAGTTGGGATCGCTTAATGTAATACCGGGTTGGGAACCAGCTGTGTTGATTACGCAGCCGGGTCCGGTGTGCAAGGTCATGCTATTTGTACCGGCGAGGTTAACACCTTCGATGACGTCGATTTCTCTGGGGCATTGTTAGAATCGTGATTCTTGTAGAGCAGTAGAGAAGTTTGGAGAGTAGCGAGTTTTTTTTTTAAAAAAAAGGAGAGGGACTTACCCTCCATATGGCCAATTAGGCCCAACAAGCCAAACTAGAAGCACATATTAGCCCACCATCCAAACCGAAATCTTCGAAAGAATCACCCACAAGCGGGCCATACTCCGCAGATCGACCCAGGCATATGGGCAATATCAGCAATAAAGAGACCATGAGTATATGCTTTATTACTCGTAAGTCTGACGGATGCACGACCAGCTGCAGGATTAACCGTTTTATAATCAACACCCAAGTAGACCTGTCCATTATTGGTATTGATAAGACCTTGTGCTGAAGCCGCTGATTGAGATTGATATGAAACATATCCATGGGTAGGATCTGCAGCCGTGAAGAAGCTAAAGGCAGAAAAGAAGTTGGCTGAGTTGTAAGTGTCCCTAAGGTTATAGATAGCAGTCGCATATTGATGATAGGTTCCTTGAATATTTGTGGCAAGAGCGGTAATTGTGAGAGGTAGGGATAGCAAGATGTTTATATAGAGGAAGGTAGATCTAGGAGACATCTTGATTGTTTAAGGATAGATATGTGAAATGAAGACTATTACACAAGTACTTGCAAAAGCTGTAAAAGCCAGTGAATATTACGCTTTAAGGAAGGTAAATGCAAGAAGTCAAATCAGAAGGAGTGTAAGATCTGCCACTCGAGGATTCAAAGTGAACAAGATGAGCACTTATATGCTCATTGTAGAAAAAGCTATCACTTTCCCAAGACGAGAATGAGTGTTTAATTAGATCACTTGCCATGAACCGCACCACCGAATTTAGAAATCGTTTCCGTCTTGTGAGTGTTACATGCTTCCTTGCTTAGCAGAGTTACAAGAGCAACACATTGAAAAATTGCAACGTAATCATAGCATCTTCTGATATCAAAACCATGTGCGAAAATCCGGGGTAGTGTTCCAATAGTCCGGACAGCAGTCTAACAATTGAGGAACTCTCTATTTCTGATTCCAATCAAATCATTCAAATAGTTCAGGGTACTAAATCCACCTTGACTGATATACTACTTTCTTCTTCTGTAGAATCACAATTCAGCTGTTGAAATCATCTTGAATACTGTCTTGCTTTCAGATAATCAGAACTTGCATTCAGTTCACCAGTCCGGACTGTTTGATACCCTGATCCAAGGTATCTGACCATCTCCATTTTTGGCACGCCAGGACCAGGAAAATCCCGTATTTATCCGCCGAATGCCACTTTCCAATATGAACTGCAATATTCGAATCCATGGAAAATTTGTGCTGAAGAAGACGGAAAGGAAAATGCATATGAGTGACCAGAACATGCGAGCATTGTTCCCACGAATGAAAGTTATATAATGGCTTATTATATGCAATCATTTACGCCAACATCGGAAGCCACAGAAAATATGTAGCTCAATGTTGATCGTTCTCTATGTGTACACTTTTAATTAAGGGGTATTGCTACGGAACATTTATGACCACTTGGGACACAAAGATCTGAGCCACTCGACAATCTGACAGAAGTAACCATAACACAAGCGAGCCCTGCAGAAATTACAGATTACCTATTGAATTGCCAAATAGGTGTTGAAGGCTCCGTTTCAAAGAGTGTCAGCAGCGTAGTATTGATCTTTACATTATGCGTTGTTGACCCTCGTGAACCAAATTACCGGACCCTTTTCCATATCGGCTGATATCTTCATCTAGTAGTTCACAATCATTTGATCGTGTATTACCACCGAGTATAAGTCCGAAAGAATTTCTAAACACTTGTCTTGTTCTTTCTTGGTATTTTCTGCCCATGGGGAAAGATCCTAGAAAACGCGGGGATGTAAGACATCGGTAGTGGTGGTTCATAATATTGTGGCGTTTACGGCTCAAAAAGATACATTACTACTTATGATTCACGGCCATGTTTTTACCCGTAAAATTAGTTCCGTGCCGTAATTTAAGGTTATTAATCCTCCCGATAAATGTGTTTCGGTCTAGTTCGTCTTACCGCTAATATCTAGTGATATGGCTTGTATTGATTGTTATAAGCGGAACTGAATCTTTACCCTATAAGATCCTAATAGTGACTCTCTCGCCCGGTGCTGTCAGATAGATCCAGTGATAATATTGGATTAGGCCATGCACATCCGATCGAATTTAATCTCACAACCCTTAAGAAGGTTAATAGCAGTTCAAGAAAAGTATCAAATCGCGTGAGAGAATCTTTAACCTTGCTCTAAGAATTCTTGGTGAACTACTTCTAGACGCTGATTTTAAAACTACTATCTATCGCTGTTGGCCGTAAAATACCACCACCTCCCAGGTTCATTATTCAGAAATTCGCCCACGAAGCCACTCTTTTGCCTCATTTCCTGTTCTCGCTCATTGGTGGTGGTGACCAATGCTCTTGCTCGTCCCAAGCTGGATCCCAAAATGAACGCGGTTGTACACCTTTGTCTCTTTGTTTCATTAAATGACCGCGACTAAGAGAATTCAAGGGCAAGGTTACAGCCTCGATTGGATCTTTAGCAAGAGCAATGCAGGTACACATAGTATCCTTATCACCATCGATATCAACCAATCCTCCCATACAGAACCTCAATATGTCATCAGTCAAAAGATCTTCATGCTCCTCCAGTCTTGGCTCTCTACGAATGGGGCCCCCTCTGAGTCCATCCAGTTCCCATAACCACCCGTCTTCTCCCCTTACAAAAGCCACAAAATGTTTACTCGACTTCTTAACGTTTTCTGCTGGCAATAATATATCGGCCAAACCTGCAACAGCCTGATGAACATTCTCGAAGTTTTCGTCGTGGTACAACAGCGTTCCTCGATATTTAGGAGCCAGGGGAATAGATTGTTCATAAAGCTCAGATAATATGCTATTCGGAAGAATATATTTATGGGCCGGTCCATTCAAAACGCAATGCAAGATGCCCATAGAACCACACGATTCGGCAATTGTTTGTCTGAACCAAATAACTGGTTCATCAGCTCCGCGTCCTTCATAAGGTGATTTTGCCATTTCCTTTGCACGTCTAACTGTATTCCAGATAGATTTGTTTGGGATGGAGAAGAGAAGAGCATAGACGGGACGTGGGATGTGTCTCAATGAATCCATCCCGGTAAGTGAAGAGACATTGTAAAATCTAAGCGCGGTAGAAAGACCAAGTGCATAGGCAAGCGCATTCATCACTTCCGGCCTGTTCTCTGATTAATTATTAGTATATTCTAGCAGAAAGGGCATAAGAATACAAGGCTTCTTGTACCAACTGTTGTAAAGGTCTTTATATTATTGATCATGCTTGCACCTGATGGCCTTAAGATTCTTTGGGGATTCATATCCAGGGAAATTCCAACACTCATATTCCCAGTATCTGGCGGTATTTCTGACAAGGAAGTCTCACATGTCGTTTCTAGTGAGATGAGTTTTTCTGTCGAAGGGCCTCCAAGTTCCATATGTTTATTGCCAGCAGCAGCCATATCTTTCGGATTATCAATATCTATACTTTGATCTTCTGACACGAACATATCCGAGGTATCATAAAGATTGACCTCCGTATCCATCGCGTTCGGATTCGAATTGAACCAATGGAAAGCCATGGTTAAAATGATATATAATGTGGTAAAATGTAAAGCAGCTTAACAATATCGCATTGTCCAAAATACTAGATGTAGAATGTTGATTTTATGTGTAGTAAGTGTAATGTGAGTGATCATGCATGAGATGAGAATACTGTATGAAAAGTAGGTGCGATGATAAGCCATGAACCTTCCTTCCTTTCTGGCTCGGTACCTATCACAGGGAAGTTAGATTTTCAAAAGTAGTTCCCGGGAAGGAGGGTTCGCATGGCTTGCTAAAGGTACATGTTGAGTTGTATCATATTGAGTTAATTCAAGTTAATTCATAACACTCACTGCCATGTTCTATGGTACTGAAAACGAAACATCGTCCATTCAATCATATATTATTCAGCAGTAACCAAGGATATCGTCTCTCGTATAAAACAAAACTGTAATAAAACTGTAATCATCAAACTTCGTTACGCATAAATCATTGCCTTGCACTTGCCCCTTTCACCGAATCGCTGTGTTTCCTTCCCCTTTGAAAAATTCGTCAAAGCATAATCCTCCCCTCTCCATTCCTACCTCTAATCCTCCTTTCCAATCTTAAAGAAACCAGCAACCCCAACCCCATCAATCCTGCCGCCAATACGAACCCACCTTTCCCACCCATCCACCCGCTAAAATCCCACCGTGCCAAATCCACAAATCCACCATTTCCACCCATCCCCTTCGCAAACCCAAAACTCCATACTCCCGTCCCCAAGCAAGCACCTACTTGTTCCAACACCCCCATTCTCACATAGAATCTTTCGATCTGCGATCTTCCACTCCCTTGTCCTTTGTCATTGCCATTGATTTCATCCCCTTCCGATTCCAAATCTCGCAAAGCACTTTCAGCTGTAGTCATATAGCCCCCGTCTCTCACACTACTCTCTTCCTCAAAGTGATATGAAATCCTTGTGCCCGAACCAGAAACCAATTCACTCCCCCAAGCAAGCAACGCAACTTGCACCGGGCTTCCCAGCACACTACCTCCAATAGCCAACCAAAACACTATTCCCTTCGTCGTCGGAAGTGCCAAGAGAATCAAACTCATTATATTAGCCAGCAAGCTCCATTTTAGAACCAATACATCGTTTCTCGCATCCATTTCCATTCCTTCTCTTTCTTCAATTTCCGTTCCATCACCTTCTTCGCTACGAACAAACAAAACTCGTAATTTCCTCCTTTGATTTGTGAATTTTACGATTTGTGGGAGAAAGAAAAGAAGAATGCTAGAACCCAACAGACAAAAACTGTAGATGGTGGTAGTAACATTGTATGGAAGATTCTGCGATAGACTTGTGAACTGAGGGTAGAGGATATGAATTTTTAGCGAGAACGTAACTAGGAACACGAGAGACAGAAAGTAGATTTGTGAATTGACGTGGGAGTTTGGTTTCGCATGCGGTGAGCAAGAACCTATATTTATCGTTGATGATATAGACGAAGTGTCGTGATATGTTGAAGTTGGCGAGGTTTCCGGGTCGTTGTCTTGTTCATGTTCTTCGTCGATGAGATCCCTATATCTTTCCCTCTCCATACTTGTATCTCCTTCTACACTCTGTATAGCGGTATTTAATTCAATGACTCTACCTGAAGGTAAAAGCATCGTCGTCCCAACAGCAAGAACTTGGCAGCCAACCGCAAGCGCACAGATAGCCCAAACACCCCATTCATATTTCAGTAGAAAACCAGCTAGCGAAAGAGCTTTGAAACTGCTAAAAAGTTGTAAAGCATCGAGTCGATATAAAGTTGAGGATCTAGAGACGGTGGTAATCGTCAGCAGTAGAACTTGGCAAAGATTCATGAACATATGAGAGGTGATTAGAAGGGACAGCATACAAATAGCTACCCCCGTTCGCACTCTCTTTTGCACCCTCAGCATCCGTCCCCTCACCAACATAAGCATACAACAAACTAGCCATAACTACCTTTCCCCCACCCACCAAATCAAACACAGGTATCAGATATATCCATCGAATATCCCACGTATCAGAGTTCCAACCTATATGATTCATCATCCATTAGCTTCTCCCCTTTGCACTCCCACTCTATCTTGCCAGGAAAGAGCGTAACCAATAACCCAAAAACAACTTACAAACAAACACCCACCACAGACCCCCCACAACCCCACTCCCCGCCACCAACCCTACAACCCATCTCCTCCCCCTCCAAATCTCCTTCTTCGTCCCCAATCTCCCCGCAATCCACCCCCAAGGCCCCGTCAAAAATATCCCCGGGATATAGCTCAAAAATTGGAATATCCCATTTATCTCCGCTATTCTCGATTGTATGGGTGCGGATTTACAAGTCTCCGGAGCTGGAGAAGCGGGGAGGGAGTAATTGGATGAGAGTGAAGACTCTGAAGAGGAAGGTCTATATGTGCTACAAATATATCGTTCGATAAGAGGTAGATATGTAGAGCTAAGCAAGAGAGAAGAGATGCTCGAGAGGGTTAGTAGGAGTATTGCTACTTGGTTTTGAGTTATTTTTTTCATTCTGGAAGAAAATGAAGGAGAGAAATAGCTGGGAGTATGGGAAGTAGGAGGAGCGGCGATAAGAGCCGGATAGAAGATTCGGCCGATCATTTGCCTTGGCTGGGCTGTTCGATTCAGTGATAGAAACAAGTAAATTGGATTTCACCCCTCGCTTCAGTTGGACGAGTAGAAGGGTGAGTAAGATGAGACTTTGTATAAGTAAATGTTTAAGAAAAATAAAGGCTAGATGATAGAGAGAAGTCAATGAAGAACGCAGACTACATCTGAATAGATAAGATAGGATAAGAGCAATGCAGTTACACAAACACACAAACACACAGGTACAAGCAGGTACAAGCACAAGTACAACAGATTCCATCAAGCATGATCCCATACATAAAATAAAACCTTGAAAGCGCAATCGACCGACTCACCGATACCAAACAAATCATTTGCAGGTTCGATCGAAACGTCTCGACGCAAACTACCACTTTTCCACAACCAACATATAATTAGTCTCCCTTTCCGAATCCCCGCACTCTCCTCGCTAAACCCCCGCCTTCTTCTTAACCTCTCCTGCTACCAACCCCCAACCTCCAACCCTCAACTCCTCATCTTACAAAACCACAAAACCACAAACAAACCCCCAAACTTCATGCACCCACCCGCTGCAAATCAAGAAAAAATAGCTATCTTTTCCCACCATCTCCCACCATCCCATCGCATATCACCCTCCCTACATATCCATATACACAAACCTGCAACTAATCTCTCAGCTGAAAAAGTAATGAAAAAGCACGACTTCGCTTTTGTACCATCGTCGTACCAGATAGAGGATCTCGCATCGAATCTTTCCCATAAGATGACAAGATAAGACGAGGATGAAGGATGAAGGAAAAAGATCCGCTTGGTCTACTGTGCTAGAGAATTTCACATTTTCTATACTTAAATGGCAGTAGTTGATGTAAAGATCAACCTAGATGATATATGAATTCCCGATTCTAATTCTAGAGCTTCGAATTTTTAATGTAAATGTGCCCTCCCGCCGGAAGATTGCCCAGCTTCCCGTCTTCCAAATCAAAATGCATACATACATACATACCAGTACCTTATAGCCGACAGCATAATCTATTTATCCGGTGCTCTTATCTCGCCATACAAATTTCCACTCTAAATACCCAGCCACCCCTTCCCCCTCTCATAGACATAAAAGCTCACCGCAACCATCGGCACAACCTTAACATAGCCAATCGTCAAACCTACAAAAAAGCCTCTCCAACCCCTCTCCCTAACAATCATCCTCGCCGTCTCCCCAATATGCAACCTCCTCCCATCTCCCACCGTCCCCCCAACCTGCATTCTCCTCCTTATCACTTCCAACGGATACGCACTCGTTTGAGACACCAACCCCGCTATACCACCCGCAAATAATTCCGCCCATGATCTAAGCGGTGCGGGTTTATTCTCCGCATAATGTGCTGGTTTCGGAAGCGTCGTGTACTGTTTTATACTCTTATGTCTTAATAAATCTCCCGCCGTATCATGCGTCAAAAATGACATTCCAGCATACGGCAACATCCCCAATATCGTCGCGGAGAATCCCCTATAAAAGTTCGCCAATCCGCTTTTCGGTACAATTCTCTGGACCGCATTTTCTGCCCCAGCAATCAGACTTCCTGCTCCACTTGCAGTAGATAATTTAGGCTGCGGCGGAACCTCATGATATATCCTCCTACAAATTTCCCCCAACCCCACGCCCCGTCCCTTTGTCTCAAAGGCCAATCTAACCCTCATAACCTCTAGAGGATAAGTAAAAAACACACTCGTTACTCCCGCCAAACTACCACTAATTAATCTTCTGAATGGTCTCTCGTATTCGTGTTTCGGGATTATCACTGCGCGGATTTGTTCATAAGCTAGGAATTTAATCGCCGCGTATGGAAATATACGGAGGATAGTCGCAGAATGTCCGCGAAAGAGTCCGCGTAGACCTTCGTCGCTGTGGATATCTCGCATGGCTGTGATGTAACCGAACCAAGAGCCGGTGTATTTGGCGAATTGAGGGTTGCTGGCTTGGAAGAGGATTTTTACTCGATCGAGGGGAGCTACTACGGTTTTTGCCTGATGTGATGCCGTTAGCTACATTGCTCTTGATTCCATAGATCTTGCTTCCTGTAGAGTCTGCAGATAGAACCCGCAGGAAATAAGTAAAGAGAATACATACCGCACTACCAGCCAAACCCCCCGCCAAACCCGTTCTCCATATGTAATCCCAACTTTGTTTACTTCTAATCTCCTTCCCCGCTGTCTTCACTCTCCCCTCCTCTCCAAGTTTCTCTTTTTGACCCATCCTCGACTGCTTATTCCCCAATACTACCGTATTATCATCCGTAGGACAGATAGCTGTCGTGGATTTGCTCCTCTCACCGGCGACTGCGCTCGCCATTCTTTCGACTTTGTTATCGAGGTTTGTCTCTCGTGATCCGTTCTGTTCTGTAAATATATTTGTTGAGCTCGATGAGGCATCCTTGGTCATATCATTTCCATCCGTTTGCCTCTTGGTCCTCTCTTATCAATCAATGAACCCTAACAATTTCTCTCATTCCCATCCCACGGAGCAAAGTTTCTCTCAAGACTGCATCTGGAGACTCGCAAGCTAGTCGTAGGAGCTTAGGAGACCAAATCGTTCGTAAGTTTTTGAATAGAGATTTTCAATTAAATCGCATATACGTTTATGTATGTGTATGTAATATCTCTGTTTTCTGTTTACACTCTTCTGGCTGCACCCTTCACCCGCAAACGTCATACTAGCGCCGCACAATCGGTCGGTACTCGGTAATCTTCCCTTCGCAGAAATGGATGGATGTACAGTACCTCGTACATATGGATGTTTTATTTTGCCATCACCAAAATATAATTTGCCAAAAATCTGAATTGCTTCATTATTTAACAATAATACACCAAGATTAAAAGCTCAATTGTCATTCTTTATCTTCTTCTCATAGACAACGGGTTTCATTCTTTCATACCAAATTATTCCGTAAATGTTCTTCGTGGGCCACTCAACAATGAGATAAAATTTGATAGCATCAAACAAACCTCGGGTCTACGGTATTCATCGGCTTAGTATCGTCAGCGTGTTCGGCTGAGAGTTGATTCGTCAATATCTTATAGATATTAAAACGGAGCATACAATGTCCCAACGTCTAGTTCGTAGTCTGTGAAAGAATGGATGAGAGTTGATCGATTATCAATAAATGGCTATGATGATATATATCAGGAGAACTTCAGAGTTGACTTGAAGAGTTGAATGAAGAGTAGTATTTGCAGATTCAAATATTGATATACAGCCTTGAACTTTTTTTATCAATGTAAACCACCCATCCCACTCCCATTCCATTTCCGTACCAAACGCCTTCAGTGAAATCAATAGATGAAGCAGTTAATCAATCATCATCGACGAGCCCACAAAAGACAAAGTAGACCAGCAACCGCACAGATTATATACGTTTTTCCAACTCCCCATCCCCATTCCTATTTCCAGCCCATCCAATCCCATCCCATCCAACCACCGGTTTTTAAAGTTCATTCCTTTTCCTTCCCATATGCACTGAATTCATCAATCCAACCAACCTACCAATCAATCAAATCGATAACTTTTACTTTATACAAATGCTCTCAACCCTCTCAATCCACTCCCCTTTTTCTTCTCCTTTGGACTACTCTTTGGACTATCTTCCGCACCACTACCACTTCCCTCCTTCCTCCCTTTATCCTTATCCTTATCCTTCTTCACTGCTCCAATATTTCCAACCCCTCCTGTTTGGATGTCAGATAATGAACATGAAGAGAAGGAAAACGCAAGAGGGAAGTTTCATTTGCATCAACTTCGACTTCAATATACGATTTGCTAGATCAAAAATACGAATGTACTCACCGCGACCATAACCTCTCATTTCACTTTGCGGTTTAAATTTTGCCGTTCCCTGAACTTCTAAAGAGTCCCTGTCACTATTATTGCCATCCCTACTCATTGTCCCGTCCGAATGTGACGAACCAGGCGCTGGACCGAAAGTATTAGAATGAGAGAATCTACCTCCGTAAGAATCCGGAGTTGTAGGTGTACCTGTAGGTGTTGACCTGAATAGGTGCCCTGATGTTGGACTATGAGAATCTATCCTGGGCCGAGCAATGAAACTTGATGTGCCTGTAAGTGGAAATGCTGCTTTAGGTGTAAGACTTCCCGGCCTTCCCGAATCTGAATAACTATGAGCTAAGCGACGATGGTCTCTTGGAGGAATATGTGGGCCAGGAGATCCATCGATACTCATGGGTAGATCGGATGCTCTATCTTGCGCTGTAAGCGCTTCGAGATGATCTTGCTGTAACTTAGTATATCGTTTCAGAAGATTAGAATGGGCTTTCTTCATATCATCCATGCGTCGTCGTGATCCAGCTAATGCCTCATCAATGACCTTCTGGTTTGCAGGATCCAATTGCTTAAAACCAGTTAGATTAGCGTTTTGTGCTTCTTGAAGTTCTTTTTGGAATTTCGCAATCAATTGTTGAATCTCCGCATCCTTGGCCTTTAGTTTCATATTGAGAATTTCGATCGTATTGTAAGCTTGTTCTTCATCTTGTTTTGCCTGGTCCATCTCAACCTCTCGGGCTTCGTATCTTCGTAATTTAGTAGTGAGCTTTTCGGCCTCGATGCGCAATCGCTCTAGTTCTTCCTTATTTGACTCCACTACTTGCATCTGTTGAGTATATTGAGAAACTCTGAACTCTGCCTGAACAACCAACTGCCTTAGATTGTGTATATCAATCTTCGATGCAGCCAAATCCCGATTTAATTGATCGCCCTCTTGCATCCACTTCTTTTGTTCCTCTTTCAACAATCGCAATTTAGCCGTCAAATCAGATTCCCATTTCCTAGAATGATTTCGACTCTTATCGAACTCTTTCTTCATTTGTACAATGGTTTTCTTGGCATCTTCCAGCTTTGCTCTCAAAATTTTGTTGGAGTTGATCAAGTTCTGGGTTTCGGCTTCGACCCTTGCTTCACGGATAGCCTTTCGACGAAGCTGCCCAATGTGAGTAAGATGTTGCTGTTTGAGATAGCGTTCAAAATTCAAGTCATTCTTCAATAACATAATGTCTCGCTGTAAGTAAGCAACTTTCGTAGAATCGTTTGTCCCGGGTCTCAAAGATGGTGAACGAAGGGCGTGTGCACGACTGAGTGATTGTAAGTATGAATCAACATGAGAAGTATTATCTTGGACATGATGGCTCAACGCAAGTGATTGTACGCTATCGTTCGTGAAAGTTTGATAGATGCCACCTCTAACTGATCCAGCTCGTTGAGAATCCAGCATATCTTGTAAATGAGTATGTGAAGGCGACGTAGCCATGACTGGAAGTAATGTAGGACTATCCAGTCGCCGTTCCGCTCTCAATACAGGGGAGTCCGCAATCGAAGGCATTGATTGACTTGTGAATGATGACCTTCTTAGTACAGAGCTTCGTAGTCCTTCTGGCGACGCAATAGGAGCTGGTCCAGCATATCTCCAACTGGTATGTCGAGATTGAGCCGGTGTGATTGTATTATGTTCCGTCAATGGTTGGTCTGGGACGTCGGCATTAGTATCAACATGTAAGTTCGGTAATTGTGATCTTGATAATGGAGCTTGTTGAGCATATCCTGGAATGTATAGTGCCATGCATTCAGTCACAACATCCGAGGCTTCACTTTTCATCCATCGATTAGTATCTGATAATTCTTGATCAATAGTCATTGTGAAGAAATTTGGATGTAGAAGATGGAGTTGTCTGAAAGGTTCAGATCGTTGTCTTATTTCCATAGGTTCAACTGCAAATTCATTGGCTCCAGGAAATCCTTGATGTCTCAGAAATTTTTGAGGTTTTCGAATGTAGCTCATAAAATTCATCGGGTAAAGGCCGTAGAGAAAGGTGTAATAATGTAACAATTCCGGAACTGATACATCTTCCGAATCCAGCAGGTAAGATAGTTTGGTCCATGAACTTGTACTATGCGTACTTTTATCATCTTGATCATCAGATGCCGAATTATCCTCAAACTTTCGTTCCCTATCCCAAAAAAGCATCCTACTGTAGATATTGAAAAGCGCAGGGAGATGTTTGGAAAGAGAGCTTGGGATATGAGGTAAGAACATGATCAGAGCTGTCATAGCCAATGACACTACTCGAGTCGAAGTATCTATTTGTAAACATCGTAGTAAATTTTCGAAAAGAGGAGTTTGAAGAAGCTGATGTAAATGAGGAGGTTGATGTCGAATGAATTCGCAAAGTAATGAGAGGGCAAGAATTCGACTGTCTTTCTTAACGAAGAATTGGTTGATAGCAGTCAGGAAGTTCTGTCACTTGTCAGGATTCCACCTCCATTTTCAGATTGAATACTGTACATACCTTTGGCCTCTTCCTCCCAAATGTTATAAGGATATTTCTTAACTGACTCTCAATGAACCTCGCATTCTCATCGAGGTGTATAGCGGCACTATTACTCTTCGCCAACCAAATAGCAAGTAAATTCTCTGCCACTGTATCCGAAGTAGTAATTGCATCATCTACATGTTCCTCATCTTCATCATAAATAAGAATATCCAGTAAAGTATTCCTAGCTTCCAAAGCCAATCCTTTTTCTTCTCCAAGATGACTCAATACTGGTATACATAATTTATCCCACCATTGTAGCATTCTACCACCCCCTTTTATTGAAGTTCGAAGCTTTCGCAATATGGATAGAAAGGAGGCATAGCGGGTAGGATGGTCACCGATATCATTTTCATAAATGGAGAGTAATTCCTCTTGAAGTTTGGCGGAATCGGCTTCATCGTGGGTAGGATTTTTCTCCAGGTAGGAATGGATAATTCGCACAAGGTCGTCTGGAAGTGGTAAACGGGTAGAAGTTGTAACTGATGTTTTGATGGCTTTCGTTAAGTCCTTGAGTGAACTGGATTAGATATTGTTAGTCGAGACGATATAACAACGAACATGGGAGCATCATACCCGGAAGACATCTTGTCTCCTGCATTGATGGCTCTGGCAAATAACGCTCGTATTGAATGCCTTACCAAGCAAGCTTTTCTGGCATGCCTCTAAGCTCTTCTACGATGCGGGGTCCTGAACCTATTTCTCTATTTTTTCATTTCCAATCCGACCGATCAATCCGTTTGTTTCAATTCGTTATCATATCATATTCTCAATTAAAAAAAAGTACCCTCTACCATCTCCTCTTGTTGCACATTGGGAACAATCTTATTGAAAGAAATCTAGAAATAATTTTGGTATGCAACTAGGTATCGTATCGTAGATCATCTGCAAGAGTTCATGTTGGGAAAAAGTGGTGCCGAATCTGGTCAATCTTTGTTGCTGACGTTGGAAAGAAAATGTTCCTCAGTGCTTCGTACATGATTCACAAGGGTTTACCTCCACCTTGCAGAAGCTTTCATCCTTGTCCATTAATTTTCTTCCTTTGAAACTTTATATGGGGAAAATTGATTGATTGCGCGAGATTGACTTGTTCTGATAAGGTGGAGGAGAAAGCGAAAGTCGGTGACATTATTTCTTATCGCCGAATCAGCTGACAAGAATTTGTGACAAGTTGATAATATATGAGATCATCAATTTCTTGTAAGTTATATTGGATATAAATCGACGACGATGATTACCTCATCTTCTATCTCGTTATATGGATTAGTCTGCTTGATAGCTATTTTAGATATCACTGTTAAAAACCTCCGAATCATTCTTTCTAATCGTCATGGAAGAAGAGGTTACTGAATGAGCATCTGGAAACATGATAGATAGGTAGGGAGATATGTAGGTAGGTATAGGAAATTGGTAGGATACTGTTTTCACACACTCAATTATCTACTGTTCATTGAACATCTAACTACCCAGACAATACGGGAAACTGTCTGTCTTCGTAATATCATGTCAACCCAAGATAGACTGAGAATTGCAGATACCAGCATGTCAGCAAAATACTCGCCTTCACCGAATCTTCCTCTGGAAGGAAAGCTTGCCCTCATAATGGGGGATCTACTGACAACGAATCTCCGACATCCCAGATCTCCTCCCAGTCTAATCCCCAAGCACCGATAAGGTTAATGTATGCATAAATCCCGTGAGTACAATTTAGTAAGCTATCCAAAATCAACAACATTGAATATACTCGTACATATGTTTATATATTTGTAAGAGAAAATTACAGATAACATAACACCTATGACATAAATCTCAATTGTCAATATCGAACTCTATCCAGAAAGCTCAAACCATATACAGAATAAACAATCCTCATTGCTACAAGTCTAGCGCTCTCGCTAAGCCTACTAAGTAGGCACGCGCGTGGCACGGTAGGTTATGACTTAATGTTATTCACTACTCTACTCTATATACGAGTACAATCCAACTACCGTATTCAAACTTATATTAACAAATCTATTTCTTCTGGTTCCCTTGAATTTAAAACCTAGGAAGAATATCGCCTGCTTTACCTCCTCAATTACCGAGTATCATTATCCTCTAAAAGTAGTTATCCTTGTGAATGAACCAGGCCTCACCCACATCAAGTCCCTCACCAAGATCACCCTAGAAGACCACCCACATATAACCATCTCCTCCATCATCATCCATGCCAAATCCACAATCACTTCCCCCAAGCTCCCAAACTCCCAAGCAACAATCAAACCAAACACTACCACCCAAAGTACATCACTTCCCAACTCACACACTAGACCCCCCCAATCAACACCCCTCCCATCTCAAAATCGCACCACGAAAAGCAACCGCATCAGGAACCAGAATCGCGATATGCGATGATCCAAGCCCGGTACCTACCTAATGAGTGTTATGTAGAGCTTTTGCCCGGGGAAGAAGGTATGTGGATAACGGGAACAAGAGTACTCGTAGATTATAATAAATATTAGATACCTATGTGGATTCCACTCTCCTCCTCCTTTTCCTCGGCTTCGCGTCCCGTCCCGTCTTGGCATTAATACTAGTGTATCGATAGCTGATCAGATCGACTTTGTTTGCATTGAACACTCTGAAGATAATAACTAATTATAATCTACGGTATTAGTAGTGAGTTTTGAATATATGGATGGATTTTTTCTGTTGGAAAATATCCATACATTCTCATTCCTTCCCGTAGTGAACATCGAAAGTTCGCACTGTTCCTGTTCTCATCTCTCGTTATTATTGCATATAATGTTAGTATTTGGGGACAATTGCATAAATAATTCACTTCCGTCTCAATTTCATTTACCAGGGTATAAAATTCGTTTATATTCATTCATCCGCGATTCTAAACACCCCTTTCTGTTTTAGAAACTCGCGTACATTCCCTTCTGAGAATTTCTCTTCTCCCTACTTCTTTCACTCTTGTGCCCTCCATCCTTTCCCATTTTCATCCTCTTACTCATTCCCGAGCCCATCCCTAACGCAAATACTCATCAAACCAAGTCACAGCCTGCAAGAAAGCCTGTTCCTTAGCATATCTCTCCACCTTCTTACTCACATCACATCTAACCGAGAAACCATGTTTAGTACCACTGTACAAATTGATTTGATAAGTGGCACCGATTTCCTGAAGGATTTCTTCTGATTTGTGACGTTTCTCTGATGGGAAAATTTGGTCGGTTTCAGCGGCTGCGATAGAGAAGGGTCCTTTGATTGCGCGTAGTTCATCTTCTTCGACGAAACTTGAGAGAGGGTTAGTTTTGTTATTAAGGATTGGGATTGAGGATGGGGTTCAACATGGAGGGAGGGGAATGGGATTATAGAGAAAGGAAACAAGGTAATGAACAGAAAAACTTACGAAGGATGTGCAACATATCCCACATCAATACCTTTTCCTTCGGCCATGAAACGAACAACATATTTAGCACCAAAGCAGTATCCCACAGCTCCAATCTTGGTGTATCCCTTAGACCTCAAAAATTCAATGGATTTTTGAACGATAGGATCAACATATGTAAATGTATGCGGGTTGTTTCCATCGGAACCCTTGGTTAACCACTGCATGATGTCGAAACCTTCAGGACGGTTAAGAGGAAGTGGGTCGCCGTTGAAGAGATCGGGGATTATGGTGTAGTAACCGTTGGCGGCATATTGATCGGCCATTAATTTGGAGTTTTGCCCTGGTTGGAGGGGGATGAGTTAGTTACTCTACTTGAAATTGGATTCATTGTGAATGAAGTAGAGAAAATACATACAGATACCGATAACATCTGGAAGGTAAAGAATAGCAGTATCCTTGTGAACCTTTTCTTTAGGCTCAGCAACATATATCTCAATGGTATCAGCGATCTTGATAGTAGATCCAGTTGGTGTACCCCTAAAATAACATTTCTATTAGTTTCACCTCCATAGACAACAACCCCACCAAGAGAGCTCTTCAATAGATTCAAAACTTACTCGTGCTTAACACCTAGAGTACAGCATCTTTGAGGTTGGTTTGAAGCCATTTTGAATATGTATTGAGAGTTAATGAACAGATATCGAAGTTGTGATGGAAGAAGTTTTTAAAAGTTCAACAGACTATTGATCAATAAACACAACGGGAACGAAGCATTCTTATAATAAAAATTACGCAGGCACGGCATAGATCTAGAATGACCAAATCTACCCCTCCAAGTGGCTCTTTACTAAAGTAGGTGACACGGGTGGTAGGTAGTTACAATCGTTGTGGAGCTGATGGGGGGCCATTGAGGTAAATGCTTGGTAGATGCTCCATTTCACATTTCATGACTGGGAAGGAAGATGTTATCTCCGTCATGTTAACTCTATCGCAATAGCATAATTCCGAAGAAAACTCATCGCAATGAATGATTGCGAATTTCTCCTTTTCGCTCTGAATACTTTTATAGGAAAGTCATTGTGGAAATTTGTGGTTGCTGTGGAAAAGATTTATTATTTATGAAGATCAATTCATGTGTGTGATTGGTGATGCTGTACAAGGATAATAAGATACGATAATGATGAAATTGATGACGATGATGTAGAATAATCGATTGGATAAAAGAGAGCCAAGACTCGAAACATGACTGGTGGATGAGCGCGTGTGAATGAAACAATGACTAAGTAGAGTAGCACAATACAAACGAAAGATACTCGCGCTTATATTGTGATTATCGCGTTAAACATATCCCGATAATATTTCCCGCGCTTAATTTTATCTGATACTGGTGATTTCAATCGAATAGCTTCAATTTCCAATTCCACAACAACAATGGCAGCACCACTCACGGCCGTCGCTCGAGCGCCCAAAATGGGTCGCAAAGAAATATTTCTGTATGATTACCCCATACCATTCCTCTTCTTCTCACGTCAAAATTAACCCCTCTTCTTCCCACAACAGTCCCAATTTCACAATAACTCTCCTCCGCACACCAAATCTACCACCCTCATTCGCTTCCTTTATCGTACCCCTCAATTTGAACAAATTAGATTTAAGAGATTATTTATGGAATGCATATGGAATAGAGGTTCGAGGAGTAAGAAGTTATATCCAAGCGCAGAAATTGAGGGAAGGAAAACCAGGAGACAAAATACCGACACCGAGGAAATGGTTTAGGCCGAGGAGTATTAAGAAGATGATGGTAGAGATGGATAGACCGTTTGTGTGGCCTGAAGAACCCAAGGACTTTTCCGAGTATGTTTTATTCTCGATTTCGGGGGAAACTTATTTCTTTGGCGGGGAAATGATGGGTGTAGTGGGGGGAGGTGATGGGATGAATGGTCGAGAGATTATGTGAGAAGGGTATTTTGAAGAGATCAAAGGCTAACCACATGGTAATTATAGTTGGGATCAAGAAGGAGTCAAGAAGCGTCAAGAATACGAACAAGAATTACAATCAGGTCAATATCCAGATGCCAAGCAAAAGCCCAGCAAAGAACGTTTATCAATCGCGGAGCAAGCAAAGAAAATTTTGCAAGGAAAAGAGAAATGGGCACCTACGAGAGATTCTTGGATGAATGTAGGAGAGGAAGTTGAGGTTGAGACGGATGTGAAGGTTCCTCGTTTTTCAAGACGGGAATAGACGAAGATTCGAGGGAGTGTAAGGATTGAACTCTGGGAGAGCATGTATATTGCGAGCTGCATTGTATGAATAATTCATTGAATGGGGTATATGAACATGAAGAATAAAAATTATCTATACATTAACTCAGCTTTAGCATTTTTCGTTCAGGATCTGTTTCAATCACTCTGATTTTACCCTTTCCAATCCCAACTACGCTGAGTACTTGTGGTTTATATCCTATAAATTGTTGAAAGGAGTCGCTGGTGGTGCTGTAGCTGATCAAAATATGCTCGGCTGCTTCACTCGAATCGTCCAATTTGACGAATCAACATCCACACAGTTCTCGCGCTAATATTGGCCCAAACAGTTTACAGAATTCGACTGTGTTATTCCCCCAATTTAATCCCCATCACTCCTCCTCTCCTCTCGATTCTCCACTTTCAATACCACATCCGCTATTTCACTAACAACATCATCACAGCCTTCATCACCAACCCAAGCCCCCTCCCCCTGAAACCTCAAAACTTCATTTCCCCATCCCCACCACCCGGCCGTAAGATTCCTCGCAAAAATCTCTAAACCCCTATATTCCTGCAACCCTAACAACTGTCCAAAAAGAAACCTCAGATTGGGTTTTCGCGAGTGTAAATCTGGGACTCCAATTATGATTCTTCGTTGTATGGAGAGGTTTGAGTTTTCCGATTCGGGTGAAGTGGGCGAGGGTGAAGGCAAGTGTTGACTTGCGGAATTAGAATCCTTGAGATCATTTTCTTCCTCAAGATTTGAATCCTCCTTCCAAGTAGACTTCCTAGACCCAGAACCACCTCCTCCAACATTCCCTCTCTCGCTCCTCTTCCTTCCCACAAGCAAAACCTCCCATGGTTTCCTCCACGTTCCTGAAATATCATAAATCGGTTCACCACTTGACGTCACTTTAACCCAAATCCATTCTTCTATTAATTCAAGACTCCAATGATCGAATAATCCTCCTTCGTCTAATAGCATAGCGCGGGAAGCTGGTTTATTGGTTATCCATATTCCAACGTAGCCGTTGGGTTCTATGTTATGACATGGTAGGCTGGATTTGGGGAGGGAATTTAGCTTGGGTTTCAAAAGGGGTGTGGTTTAGAGAGTTGGATATACAATTAGAGCTTTATATTCGAAAGAAATATACATCCAAAAATGCAATCAGATAAGATAAAATTCAAAATCGTAGTATGATTGAATCTTACGAAGAGCTCGGGGAAAGAACATGGAACTGGGAACTTACGATCTTAATAAACTCTCTATCCCTCCTGAACCAGAAGCAGTAGCATAGGCATCTTTCCGTAACGCAGATCGGTTAGGCCAAGGTGGATCGGCAATTATTACATGGAATTTTGTAAGGTCTGCATATAATTCCGCATCGAAAGAGGGATTGGCTTCGGGTATATTGCCATATATCATTGTAGACTTAGATGGCATTGTCCCCGAAACCCCATCTACCTCAACGCGTTTTGGAAGTTTGGAGATGTTTTCAATTTTGATAATGTTTTGCGGAGACTTCTCTGCTTCTTCTGGGGCGGATTTTCTCTTTCTTTTTGGTTCCTCTAGATTTGGAGGATGTTAGTAATTGATTTAAACAAGGTTGAAGTTGGGAATTCCATATTCATCCCAAACGATAATTAATACAAATGAGTATAACAACAACCTTCGAATAAACTCACCATCCTCCCCCCAAATCCTCTCTAAGCAGAAACTGCCCTCCCATCTCTCATCCCCCATTATTTCATCAAGCGCGAGCTGAACATATCGCTCCAACATCAATTCCTCAATTCTTTTCTCCGGAGCATTCTTACGAGCTTTTGCTGATTTGGGTTCAAGTGATGGATAGGGTATGTCTACTGGTTTACAGGACATTAATCTCCTCGCAGTATTTGGACGCGTAGTGTGTTGTTCGGAGAACAGACATTGAGCATCTTCGATTGATCGTGGGATGTCGATCAAAGTGATTGTCTTGCTAGTATTTTGATGGAGAATGTGTGATGGAAGGTCGGAGGTTTGCATTTGGGGGACTGAAAATTTAGCTATACTACTATATGGCTTTTTACATGCATAAGACTCCTCCATATAGAAAGCTGGAACAATTGCGCTGGCAAGTTGATTATTTCTGGATTGTCCTGGGTCGGTCGAGATCTAAAAATCTCATCACGTGATTGGTTAGATATCAATGTAAATAATCGCGAGATTTGGTTCTAGTTTCAATCAGTCGCAACATCGTGAGAGCATCACAACTCTAGGTGTATTCTATACCGTTCAAAACAATTAGCATTCAAACAATATAGTTTTGATACTTGATTTGGGGAATCAATATTAAAGTATCTTTTTGAAACACTCCCTATAACGGAGCTGGAGGCAATAGTCGCAATGGGTGAGTTTCGTAAGATTTTTCCAATAACTATCCCTAAGCTATTAATAACAGGGATCCAATCAAAGGCCCTAATACCCATCCATTATAAGCAACCAAAAATCCCTATTAATATCTACAAGTAGTTATAAATACTTATCAAAAAAATATATAGAAATATAGAAATAGTTTTAATTAAAATTAATATTGAAATAGAGGAAGTATTTATAATAATAATCTATTTAATCTAAATTTATCTAATTCTAAATCTAATCTATTTGATATTCATTAGTTTCGAAATTATAAAAAATAAATCCTAATTTCTATTAATTATTCAAACACTTCATTGCTTTAATATAATCCTTTATTAATTTCATTTTAATAATAAGCAAATAATATTTAATATCAAAAAATAATCTTTCTATTTCTATCGATATATTTGAAATAGAAAAAATATTATAAATCATTCTATATAATCTAGAAAAATCCTACTCTATTTCCTTTCATATTATTAAAAAACCTTTTGAATATAATTCATTCCAAATATCTAAAACACAATACTACTTATATTCGTTCTCAATATATTCTAATTTCTGTTTCTTTTTATTTGGAAATATAAATAATTTAGATTTCTTTTTATCTTTCACTTTAATAACTTAAAAAATATTATTTGAATTGATATTATCAATATACAAATAAGTGTTAGAAGATATAGAAGTCGCCGATCACGTGGTCTTCTTAGTAATACT
>JBBMOJ010000290.1:0-51650 GCA_038090695.1 Sclerotinia spermophila | reverse complement strand
CATCGGTTGGGTGGTTGTTGGGGTGGGGTGTGGGCGGTAGTTGCGGGGTGGGGGGTGGGCGGCGGGTCGGGCGCGCGCGGCCGGGGCGCCACGGCTAAGAGAGTTTCGTTGCGTGTCTACTAGAGAGAGAGAGAGAGAGAGAGAGTTCTTGAGCGGTTGCGGTTTTTATATGGGTTTTTGTGGGATGAGATAAGTTTTTTTTTTCTGGTCTCTATTATTAGTTGAAGATGCTCATCTCATTGGCATCGCGGTGGTCGTTTCGAATACATTTTGTTGAGTGAGTGAGTGAGTATCTTCCTCACGTGATTGATTATTGGTCTAGAATATTTCTCCAAGCCGAAAAACTTGTGAGTAATATATTGCTCAAAATATACTGAGGTTAATATCTGATAATTATAGCTGGCTGAGCGTCAAAGTTGACGGATTCGAGATTTGCTATTTTGTATGATGACAGTTGACAGTTGGGTTCTGGTGTCATAACACCGCAGACTTTCTCGAATTTCGGAACCTCATGTCTAAGTTACGTTTTTGATACTAGCATCTCATTTGCTTCCCAAATATGTAGATAGCTCTCTATTCACTGGGTGATTGTTAGTCTCAATATGTGGAATCACTCGAACTAGCGGGAACACAGGATCTGAGTTTGGAGAAAATGCGTCAGTTATAGTCATAATTATGTCGTGTTCTGGGTTCTGGCTTGTGGGTGGTAAAGTCATTTCGTGGTTTATTCTTGGGTCGGAAGAGTATGAATGCTAGGGAAAGGCAGATAGATATTCGAGCGCGAGGTTGGGGAAGATTAGATGGACTTGGTTTCAAGTGAATGTTTAACCGTGGACCCGATTAGGGAGAGGGGGTCTAGTGAGATGATCCATCGTCATATTCAATATGCGAGTTTGGCAAATGAAAGAAAGATCTTTGGAATCTATCAAATGTTGCGCTCTTGTAATCTCTTCCATGTCTGCTCTCCATCTCGCCGATTTAACTGCTTACACATTTTCCTTCATATATTCTCCCTTCTCTGTACTCAAACACGTTTCCTATTCGTCAATTAATCATGGGAACATCTGATTCAGTCTAAATCTAAACAATCTCCCACCTGTCAGATCTGCACAACTATGAGAATATGTTATTATTTGATTGTGTGGTTTCTTCGCGAAATTGAGACTTCTAGCCCCTATGAGTATTTTTCAATCGGTAGATCCAAACCTACTAAATGAGAATTTTGTTAACACCTTAGGAAGTTGTCGTCTAAATTTAGGCGCAGTTGTCTGGCAATAATCTCAATATCTTATTATCCCCATTAAATGAGCCTTCGTTCATGGATTGATGATTGTTGATATATCTTTTCAAAGGTATCTCGGTGTAAAATGAAAATCTCAAGTATCAAGGTCGTAGATGCGATCTCCATATAGGAAGGCGTGGGTCAAAAAGTTTCCCAAGAACTCCATGCTGGCGAGATCGATATTCTTTATATCTTTGCTCTTGTACAGTAATCTGAATTCCAAAATGAAGCTTTCTATGCTGTATTTAATCTAGTCTATCGCCATAACTCTTCATTCAATTCAGTATTGACAAGGTGTTTTTTGAAAATTAGTAGAGTATTTTTGTTTGTATTCATTCGAAAGTACTCGTCATGCGTGCAATAGGGGATGCGAGCACCTCTAACTCGTGACTATAATGTCAAACACATAATCGAAAGGATGGTTTTCCCAAAGACATAAAATAATAGCTGTTGTCTTGCCCCTGGATGAAGTATATGGGTTGATCATACCATCTAAATCAATCGTTGCAAGACGTTGTCTGAAAATTCATCATTCGCATTTCATCCTAAATCCTCCAGAGGAAGAATGAAAAAATAGAAGACAAGAATAGAAAATGTCATAGAAAACGTATATGCTGTTGCAGTAATCATCAATTTGGGCTACAGAAACTTTGTGAGATAATCCCTATGAATGAGTCAGTCCTATGACCAGAGGGAATACCTCGATATTCGCTGTTCAACTTCTTTGCACAGAGAGTGAATACAGAGGTGGTACTTGTTTATATTCCCATCTCAAAGTTATCTTCCAAAGTTCTAGGAATTTTCTTCTCGGGCCTCTACGTATCTCTCAAAAGGCTCTGTTTCTCATCACACTGATTATGATTCCACTCTCAAGAGATGACTCAGATGAGTACTATTTATAGAGCCGTATGACCTGAGAATTTCGATATGTTCATCGAAGGCTAGCTCATGAAATAAGTTCGATTTCCTGAGCTATACCCATCTGAATCTCGGAGCTTTTCAGAATCCCTCCTCTGCTGTGTGAAGTGAAAATGTAAGGCATGAATTCGTAGAGTTTGTTCGCACTGCGAACATATTAGAGTACATTTGTGAAGATGCAAAAATATGATGAGGAGAGAATTAGCGAGTAGTGGAAGCGAGAAAGGGAAAAGATGCATAAAGTTTGTGTATCTGATGGAAAGCGTCAATACGAATAGTCCCTGATTTTCACAATAGAACCATGAAACTTCATATTCAGTATGGCTTTTTACTCCAATAGATTATAAGTGTCTAGACTAATGTTAATATTTCCTTTTGGTAGGACCCACAATCGGTGGATATTGATTAGCGAGTAGTATTGAGATATCAGTAGATATTTGAGAACCACTGATCATTATACATCAGACATAAAGCGAAAATATGGGATATTATCTACATCTCATCACAAGATATTAGATTTGATAGAAATTGTTGATAGTAAGTGAAACCTCTCAGTGTAGTCATCTGAAGCTCAAGTTCGGAATAGACAACTATCGCATAAAACACATGTAAAGATATTCATAATGTCATCTGAAGGGAAAAAATCTGTAGCCTTGATCATTTAGTAAATTACAAGATTTTAGATACGTTTATTAAGTGCCACTAGAGACAAATTGTAGTTTATAGAATCAAATTCAAGAAGTTCGCGGTATCTCAGCTCATAAGACATAGTCTACAGGGAATGGCTATTCATTAGTTTTCCGAACTCTAGATGATGCAGAATTAGATCTTTAAATGAATATCAGCAGAATGAAATTAGATGTCAAATTATTGCAAAAGTTCCGACATCTATTGTCTCAAGATATCTAATAAATGTTTTGACCATGTTGAAGACATATGAGATATATGACCAATTATTAAAGCATATAAGAGAGTAGTTGGTTGGATTCAGCCCTTTGAAATCCATATCAACAAGTTCACAGAAGACTAAGAGTCGAATAGATCCATTGTTCATTAGTGTCTGAGAAATTAGATATATAAATTAGGATCTTAGGATGCATATAGTTGCCAAACAATTAGATTTCTCAAAGACACCAGACACAATTCGTCTACTACCATCTCAACCTTGAAACTAGATTACCCACAAACACCCAAACACCAAATCCTCCTAATAGTTCTTTTAGTCACATGATTGACTTACCATCATTCAACATTCCCCCCTCGAACACCCTTTCTACTAAGCGACTAAGCAAAACCGCTTATTGGTGAAATAGTTGAATTTATCCAAGCACGTGCAAATTTAAGTTTCTCATGACCTTGATGCTTTTCATGACTTGTTTTGAACCCTTTAGCAATAACAAAGATTACAAAATTCGAGTACCAACTCGAAATTCGGCTTTTCTCTTTCGAAATCTTTGTTTCTTGCTTTGCTGCCTCTTTACCATCTCTTCCCGCTCTTCCAACCTGCGCTTTTGTCGTATTCCTGCTCCTCCACCACCACATTGTCTCTCTAGCTCTTTCGGCCTCTTGTCCTTCTGCCACAATGGCAGATATTCAATCGTAAGAGCACATGCTTGCTTTATTCTATCTATGCTACCTTTCATATACATGACAAGGTTGAAATAATTTGAACACTGGCTAATATTTATTAATAATCTAGTCAATCTTCTGCTGGTGATGATGACGCTGGTGCTGAAACAGGGTACGTATCATATGTTGATTCCTCCAATGCGTGCCATCAACTTGTCAAAATCTACCAATTTGACCTATCCTTTCATTGATCCTATTGCTAAATAAACAACCTGACACAACTAAACTAACTACTATTTTTGTATAGATCGCTTGCGCCTAGGGACTCGATTCTCTACGTAGCCTGCACTTGTGCGCGCTGCGTAATAAGAATCATCAAAGATCCCACCGCGCTTTGTCTCCTTCAACAACCCAGTCGCCGCGCAATCGCCATAAAGGCCGACACAAAGTGCACATATTGCCATGTCCAGCGCGCCAGATGCTATAAGTGTCCTTCGGCTCTCAAGCCCGAGATTCTCGAGCTCCAACAAAGAGCCAATGACTACAATACCTGGCTATATGGCCAAAGTATACTCCCCCCTGCTCTGCGTAGCACTTGGGTCATACCAGCAACCGTTCCGAAGGAATGCCCTGGTTATGCACCACAAGTTTACCAAGAACTACATAAGGCGCATATGGTAGTTGCAAGTGGGATTGAGGAGGCACAGAAGAGTATTCCAGGATGGAAGCAAATGTCGGAGATTGATAGAAACATTCTCCTAAGACTGGATCCTGTGGTTAGAGAAGGTGGTGACCACGGTTTCTGGTGGTAAATGGGGATAGATGAGGCTTGGGAACCTTGAAAGTTACCCTAGGGGAGGGGAGAAGTATAGGCTTGGGAACCTTTAAGTTACCTAAGGGGATGAATGAATGGAGTGGAGGGGATTGGCTTGGGAACCATAAGTACCTGTAGGATAGATATGGGAGATGGATGGGCAGATGGATGGATATAGGCATCGTATGGATGCGGGGGGGAGGCCAGCAAAGACGAATCTCTGCCTGTACGTGGTGCTGGCTACGAACCTGAGTGTGATTTACTTGTACTTTCCGGCTTCGTCTTTGGCGACTGCTGCTTGTATATGTAAGTGGTCATTATTCAGAGCCAAAGAGATAGCACAAGGTAGTGTATGAGTAAAATGAAAGGAACTGGAGGGAGTATTCGTTGAGTGCAAAAGCTACATTTGAATTATAGGTGTGGCTTGACTAGGGTTATGTGAGGTTGCACTGGTTTTCTCACGCTTCAGCCTCATATTGTACAGCTTACATCAAACAATACAGGTTACCAACATATACAACATACATTCACGAAGCAACAATGGCATTAAATATTCTACCTCATTTGGTATGTACGCTTCTAGTTGTACTGATGACCCACACTCACCCATGAGCACAGGATATCGTGAGATTATATCATGGCTCAGATCGGCTTTGCAGCACATGCTCAACACTCAACTTCGCAACGCTGTTTCGATCAGCAGAATTAGATCCGAAACTTCAAAAAACTCCATCTCCTATTATCCTGGAAGATTTTTGGACCACATCAATATACTGCCCATTTTGTCGTTTAATACGTCAGTGTCTTGGTGTAGATAAGAAAACTGCTAGGTATTATCAAAGCTTGACTCAAAAAGGAGGAACACGATGGATTTGTCACATTTCAGCGAAGGAATGGATTAGAAGTATGATATATTATTACCCTGATCACCATGTTACATATCAATTACAACCTTCATTAATTACCGATGCCGATTATCGAGATGGTAAAGTGGATACTCGAATTTATGGTCCTCGCATCCAACTAATGGCAAAAGAAAATGAAAAGGGCATAGATCAGCTATCATTCGGTCGATACATGGATTTATCGAATGCGAATATCAAACTGTTGCAAAGTTGGATTGCTGGTTGTGAGAAACATCATACGCCTGATTGTACTCCTCTAACCTGGATTCGAGAACCAAAAAGTCCATTTCGTATGATTGATGTTAAACGTCGATGCATTATTCGTGCTCCAGTCGAATGCAGATATTTAGCTTTGAGTTATAGTTGGGGATCACCATCGGAAACAAACAAGCATCTCAAACTTGAGGACAAAACTATTGTATGGCTCTATGGCAAGGGATCATTATCAAATGATAAAATTATACCAAGAACGATTCGGGATGCTATAGACCTCGTTTTTGAACTCGGTGAAAGATATCTTTGGGTCGATGCTTTATGTATCAAACAGGATGATGAATCTGACAGAGCCGCACAAATCCCTTTAATGAGCAAAGTGTATGGAAGTGCTTTATGTACCATCGTTGCTGGATCTGGCTCTAATGCATGGGCAGGTTTGATAGGAGTGGGGAATGAGCCAATATCACGGTTACCCAAACAGTTTTTTGCGAAAATACAAGGACTTGATCTCATGACAACTCAGAAACATTACCAAACATGGAAGCATGAGACATTTTGGGAAACAAGGGGATGGACCTTTCAGGAAATGGTTTTATCAAAAAGATTGATGATCTTCACGGACTCACAAGTGTTTTTTCAGTGTAAGAAAGTTTTATGGTGTGAGGATACTATTCTTGAAAACGAAATTCCCAGTATTACATATGAGAGTAAAGCTCCTGGTGATATAAGTTTGGAAAGCTATACGAGCTTAGATCCTTATACCTCTTACAATTTGCTAGTAAGCGAATACACCCGGCGTTCACTAGGGAATCAAAGTGACGCTTTGAATGCCTTCCTAGGCATTGAGCAACATCTTCAAAACCGCAATCTTTCTTCGAAACAAAAGAGCTTAAAGGGCGAATTCCACTTCGGCCTCCCGGAATCTTTATTTGATTTAGCTATGATATGGACACTTCCCTATCATTACCCAAAACAAAGACGAGAACTCTTCCCGAGTTGGTCATGGGCAGGTTGGAATATGGAAATTGGAGATACATTTCGTCGCCCGGGTGTAAGATTTCCAAGTATACATGTGGTCCGTCGAGAGATAGTATGGTATAAGCCTGTCGGAAACGGTGCAGATTATCGTCGAATAGATAGCTCCGAACTCACATCGCAAGACATTCAAATCAGCGAAGAGGAAAAGCAACTGAGTGCGCAATGGAAGTCTGATAACATTTCCATTCCCCAACATATCTTTCCTACGAAGTCGAACACACTCCACTTTTGGACAAGCACAGCTCGCCTTTTAGTTGATCGATCTGGTAGCCAAGAGAAACGTAAAGATGTAGATCATTCAGATCCAGCTATCCTTGAGAATGAGGTTATGGTCATAAGAGATCCAATTCGAAATATCCCGATCGGCGTCATAACTTTGGACCGATCATGGCGAGCTGATAAATCAGATGAGCTTGACTTCATAGTCATAGCTCGCGGATGCAATACAAAATATAGGCAAGATAAACAAGGTTTGTATGTAATGCTAATTCAATGGATCGACAGCATTGCATATAGGGTCCAGATGGTAAATGAGCCAGTGAATGAGGAAATTTGGGTGAGTTTGAAGAATGATTGGAAGTTTATTTCTCTTGCTTGAAAATGGAAACAGTATTTATGGTGGAGAGACTTTTGAGGAGCATGTCAACGCATTATTAGCGAAAAAAAAGTACAGTATAAATCAACACGGGATTGAATATGGCCATGGAGTAGACTTGGTATGGTAAGAGAATTGTCTGGGCGAACAAATAATGTGCAGAGTTAACATTTCGTTAATTGATGAATAAAGGATCAATTTGTTGGAAAATATATGGTGATTTGAAACAATCTTACATTCTTCAATTCTCGCCCAGTCATTGGCAAAGCAAAAGCTCTGCTTGTCATGATATTGTAAAATAACCTATCCACCCCAGAACGCCAAGAGAATGCTCCCTTTCCCCCAAACTCCCTTTCCATCTTACAAGACCCGGCCCAACTTCTTTACGCCTTCTTCGGTAAAGCTGGTGGACCCATTTTGCCAGCGCCAGAATCTACTTTTTTGGGAGGAGGTCCCATACTGCTATCGCCACCATTGTTGCCAACTTGAGTAAAAGTTCCACCCTTGAACCATTTGTCTTCTTCTGCTGCCCTCTTCCTCTTCATTTCTGCTACTCTCTTTGGATCTACCAACTCTAATCCTTGAACTGGCGTAAATGCCAAACTACTAGCAGTTCCTGCGCTAGCTCCAGTACTAGTACTCAATCCTCCTACACCTGATGCTCTTAAGCCTTTACCACGTAAATCTATATTGCCAGCTGATTGACCAAATCCTCGAAGTGAGGATGCAGAACCACTCATAGGAGTTGAAGTACCCCATCCTTTGTTCTTTGCGGAAAGTTTGGCTTTTGTACGTTGATCTATTTGAATATTTCGAATACGTCCGTCGTTGCCTTGTCCAATCATACCCAAACCCTTAGTTCCATCACCAGTACCATAACCAACTTCTTTTTCTTCCTTTCCAAAGGCCATTCTATTTTGTGCTTTCCTTAAATCGGTCATAGCAGTTGCCGCCTTTGCTAATCGAGCACGTCGACCACCACGTTTGCGTGCGGGTTTATCATCTGGTGCAGGCAATGCGCGAGCACCTTTATTTGGAGGAGGCTCAGTAAGCTTTTCGAGTCGAGTAATACATTGTTCTTTCAATTCTTCACCCGTCGATCCGTCCGGACTGTTATGCACGCGGTCAACTCTTGCGGCTAGGACAACTTTGGCGGAGACGATACGCATAGCTTGTTTCTTGAGATCATTGGGAATGCCTTGAATGATAGGAGAGTGATAAAGAAATCCTTGTTGGCGAACTCCAACATTAGTAGCGAAACCTGTTCCAGATGATTTATTGGACCCTAGAGGAGGAAGATTGCATGCGGGCGTCTTGGCTAAACCTGTTAAACCTCCAGCGAAGTTGAGTAGTTGTGCCGCCGTAAGAGATCCAATGAGAGCTGTAAGATTTGGAGCGAATAAGTTCATGCGTGATTGAACATAATCAGTCAAGGTCTTTTTCGCTTTGTCCAGTGCGAGAGTCATATCACAAGCACGGAGTACTCTTTCGAGTTCATGTGGTGACATTTCTCGACCTTTGGTAGTGGTTGCCTCGACCGTAACAATCATGACAGATGGACCATCCAAAACAGAACGTAGTGTAGCACCAAGTCGATTATCCTTTGATGTTTGAAGAGTTTTAATATTTTCTGAGTCCATAGGTCCATTTCCAATAATAGTGACAACTTTGGCATAATCCAAAGGATTGGTGACCAAAGTTTCCAATTCCGGAAATCGAATCGAATAATGATCTCGTATGAACTTATGTACCAAGATGATTTCACTATCGATAGATGTCGACAAAGTGTTTGCTTGCGTTAAGAGATGATATTCTGGGTTGTCTTCGACCGAGCCAACGAAGGTCGTTTGTTTATCGGGAGGTAATGATTGAAAATGTGCGATTTTCTGTCAAATCGAGGAAAGAGTCAGGGCTAGGACGCGAAATGATAGATGTAAACCATAGGTCTTCAAGTTGAGGAAGGGGAGAAGGAAATACTACTGACCTCTAAAACTGGTTCTAACGTTTTCATCAAACCTGCCACACTCCGCACATCATCTACTCCACCAAGTTGCATCTTTTCAACTTTTGCTTTGGTCGCCTCCTCATCTTCTGTAGCATCAATAGCACCACTAGTCACCCCCCCCATCTCATCATCTTCTTCGACTGCTTCTTCATCGCCATCGAGCTCCATTTCGCTTGCGCCTGAAAGTCCTGTCCCGTTCCCATTCATGCTCAAGGCGACCTCTTCAGGGTCGGCAAAAAGGTGAGCATTATCCTCCCCTTCACCTTCGGATCCAGAATCCTCAAAATCTTGTAATAATTCATCTGCGAGGGTCGACATCTTTGCGTACTGTTGTTTGTTGTAGTTGGCGCGTGAAGGTATAGAAAATCGATAAGGGAAGAGCTCGAGCTCGAGAGGCGGCCGCTAGCGTATGTATTGATTCTATTACTAATCAATATTTTTGACCATCGCGACACCTTCAAGTCTGAACGCGAAACAGAATTACACCAACTATTTCGTCAAGAAATTGTATCCTCTCGCCATCATGGATTCTGAATATGAAAAGGCTCGAGGACCTCCAAAGGTCAAAAACAAGGCCGCCAGTGCCATCCAAATCTCAGCAGAGCAACTTCTACGAGAAGCTGTTGACCGTCAAGAACCAGGACTTCAAGCACCAACTCAGCGGTTTGCTGATCTCGAAGAGCTTCATGAATTTCAAGGCAGAAAAAGAAAAGAGTTTGAGGACTATGTGCGGAGGAATAGGATTAATATGAATAATTGGATGAGGTATGCGCAATGGGAATTGGAACAGAAAGAATTCAAACGAGCACGATCCGTTTTTGAACGAGCATTAGATGTCGACTCTACATCTGTCACATTATGGATTCGATATATCGAAGCGGAAATGAAATCGCGGAACATCAATCATGCCAGAAATTTGTTGGATCGCGCCGTCACTATTCTACCTAGAATTGATAAATTGTGGTACAAGTATTGTTATATGGAGGAAATGCTTGGGAATATTCCGGGTACACGACAAGTTTTCGAAAGATGGATGTCTTGGGAACCGGATGAGGCAGCTTGGAGCAGTTATATCAAATTGGAGAAACGATATGGCGAGTTTCAAAGAGCTAGGGAAATCTTCCAAAGATTTACTATGGTACATCCCGAACCAAGAAATTGGATTAAATGGGCCAGATTTGAGGAAGAGTACGGAACTAGTGATTTGGTTAGGGAGGTTTTCGGCACAGCTGTTGAAGCATTGGGCGAAGACTTTATGGATGAAAGACTCTTTATTGCATATGCGAGATTTGAGGCAAAATTAAAAGAGTACGAACGTGCAAGAGCCATTTACAAATATGCCCTCGACCGTATGGCACGATCGAAATCTATCTCCCTCCATAAAGCTTATACGACTTTCGAGAAACAATTCGGTGATCGTGAAGGTGTGGAGGATGTAATTATTTCGAAGCGTCGAGTTCAATATGAGGAGCAGGTGAAAGAGAACCCTAAAAATTACGATGCATGGTTCGACTATGCCAGGTTAGAGGAAACTTCAGGAGACGTCGATCGAGTTCGAGATGTTTATGAGAGGGCCATTGCCCAAATTCCACCAACTCAGGAGAAGAGGCATTGGAGGCGTTATATTTATTTGTGGATTTTTTATGCTATTTGGGAGGAAATGGAGTCGAAGGATATTGAACGAGCGAGACAAATCTACCAAGAGTGTCTGAAGTTAATACCCCACAAGAAATTCACATTTGCCAAGATTTGGCTTATGAAGGCTCAATTCGAGATTCGACAACAGCAATTACAAGCCGCCAGAAAGACTTTAGGTCAAGCTATCGGAATGTGTCCTAAAGACAAACTTTTCAAAGGTTATGTTGAGCTAGAGATCAAACTTTTCGAATTCGTGAGATGTCGTACCCTTTACGAGAAGCATATCGAATGGAATCCAGCTAATTGTCAAGCTTGGATTAAATTTGCCGAGCTTGAACGAGGTTTGGATGATTTAGAACGTACTCGTGCGATCTTTGAGTTGGCAATTAGTCAACAAGTTCTTGACATGCCAGAATTATTATGGAAAGCCTATATTGACTTTGAAGAGGAAGAAGGCGAGTACGATCGCACTAGACGCTTATACGAGCGATTGTTGGAGAAGACAGATCATGTGAAGGTCTGGATCAGTTATGCACATTTCGAAATCAATGTTCCAGATGATGATGAGGAAGAGGCAGAAGAGGATGAGGAGAAACCAGTTAGTGAGGCAGCAAAAACACGCGCAAGGAAGATCTTTGAACGTGCTCTTAAGAGCATGAAAGACAAGGATCTTAAAGAAGAGGTATGTCACAACTTTAATCTAAATTTCATAACACGATATCTAACAAAATCACAGCGTGTTTCTCTCCTCAATGCTTACCTCTCCTTCGAACGTACTCATGGTACAGAAGAAGATATCGAGAAAGTACAAAAACAATTGCCAAGAAAGACGAAGAGAAGAAGGAAGCTTGATAATGATAGTTATGAGGAGTATGTTGATTACGTTTTCCCCACCGATGATGAACAGACGAAGAAATTGTCGAATTTCTTAGCAATGGCTCAAAGTTGGAAACAAGCTGGTGGAACGATTAGCGGTGGTGGAGATTAGAATTAAATTTAATGACGAGGTCGAAGGAACCGAACGAAAATGTGTATGTATACTAGGTCGTCAGTAAATGAACTGATGGTATTCAATTTATGGTACGTCTGACAATACACCCAGAACGTTTTCTGCATTAGTGTATGTTCCCACTGTTTCTACTTGTTTGGGCGCTTTTGGTTTAATTTCATTAAAGTCTTAGCATTATCTGTTTCGGTTTCATAGCGAATAGATATTCACGGTGGGTGGACTCATTCGCATCATACCTAAAAGCCCTTGAGATATGATAAGATACACAGCATTTAGAATATTTCCAAAAATGGATTTACTTTTACCTCGAAATCAAACCGACAAGAACATTTCGATTCAATAGTAATACGATCATTCAAGATTGACAGACTCGTGGTATATTCCAGTCCATATATCGGAGTAGGTGGAAAGAATAATATAGGTAAGGCCATAACTGAAAGCTGAAATAGAAGCCTGGACCTGAATAATCGGATGGAATAGAAGTAAGCGAATGGGTCTAGAAGGACTTCTCATCAATACCCAAGAAGCTGATCTTTCTTTTCCAAGTGCCTCATCTTCTGTGTAATAACGCGAATTGCCGGTATTACGTCCGGGCTCTTCAGCTTTGTTCCGAAGAATTGTCGGACCTTGTGTTTCTCGAAATAAAGGGATCGATATCACAATCATTCTAGCCTGAAAAACTGATGTCGACCAAAACATCCACCTCCAGGTCGTATATGCCGTGATATAACCTCCAATAATAGGACCGGCAGTTGCACCAAACGATGGCAACAAAGCATAGATTCCCAACCATTTACCTCTCTCCTTAGGTTTCCAAACATCCCCTAAAATTCCACCTCCTAACGCATTAATAGCACTAGCACCGAGACCAGCCATCAATCTCGCAGCAATCAACAATCCCTTCGTGTGCGTAAATCCGCATACAATATTCCAAATCAAAAACCATATATTGGTGGTATGTAGGACAAGACGTCGTCCATATAATTCAGAAAGAAGACCAATAAGTAAGGGACCAAAAGCGGTTGCAAGTAAGTAAACGGACATAGCCATAATGGACTCAAAGGGAGTCATTTGGAGCTCAAAAGCGATGACGGGAAGTGCAGGTGCCATAATAGTGGATACAGCAATGTGGTTGAAGCCGGTGGATGAGAGGACGAGCGTAGTGAGCCATTTCCGGTAGATAGGCCAGCATTTTGGGTTGGTGCGATCTTGAGATGTAATGAATGCTATGAGGTAATGAATGCTACGAGGTATTCAGCGTCATAGTCTGTCGTGACAATGGGTGCGGAACTTTTTTCAGAATCTTTCTCGGAATCTTTCTTAGGCCCATGGTTGAGAGCCCGCTTGGTGATAATCGAGGCCAGCCGTCGTGGTAAGTTTGAGACTGCTCTCCTAGGAATTTACCATGCAATTCTCTATTAAGGTATCGAACTTTATCCCTTTTGGAACATGAGCTGTAAATCAAAGTGCGAATTTCAACGGCACATTGCACCAAAACTTCTACAAGAGACTTTCCGTGCTCGTTCGTCGACGGAATAAGCGGAGTAGCATATACGGAGTACGGAATAACAACCAGACGCTAGAATCCACAAATATATCGCATCACGAAAAGGGTGCTAAGTATTGCAAGGAAGATATTGTTCACCAGCATCCAAGAACAATCATTGGATAACGATCTTCTGATTGATAAGATATGATCAGATTGTAAGATTATCTGATCTTCCCCTTATCGTAAAGCTAGGCAAACACGGAGTAGCCGAGCCCAGACACCAATTGGACAACTGATAGCGATTACACATGGCCTTGTGGATATTTCCGAAAGTAAAGAGATATGTATTCTCAAAACCTCAGCAGCGAATGATGCGTCATATCTATCAGGCTTGAACCCTTGTAGTTGGATCGATCAAAAAGTCATTCACCAATCCTACAGCACTCCTGAATTAGCCAGTGCTAAAGGATATGACGACTTGAGGTGAGCTGACCAAAAGTTAACTTCAAACATACATCATACCCGGTAAGCACGGATTTTTCGGTACCTAGTTAATCGCCTTTTTGGGGGCCGCCTGATATATGGACTTTCTTGTCCTTGATCTTCTTCTCGTTGTCTTTTAGACTGCTCTCTTTGTTGCTCCATCTGTTGCTCCTTTTGTTGCCCCATCTGTTGCTCCTTTTGTTTCTCCCTCTGTTGTTCCCTCTGTTGCTCCTTTTGTTGCTCCTCCTTGATTTGTTGGTTGGTTTGTTGCTTAGATTGCTGCTCTTTTGTTTGCTGCTCTTTGGTCTGTGGCTTCTTGCTTTGTGGCTCTTTGGGTTGTGGCTCTTTGGTTTGCTGCTCTCCGCGTCTTGGAATATTACGTGGACTCGGGAGTTTAACCGCTCCTCCTTTTCCTCCCCCGCTAGCAAATTTACCTTTGCCGCCAGCAGTTCCTCCCACCCCTTCTTTGGAAGGTTGATTGCGATTCTTCTTGCCATGATCGTCACTTTCATCATCCTCATCACTCTCTTCGTCCTCATCATCATCTTCATCCTCAGTGTGGACACCTCCTCGTTCAACCCAGTCCAGATAGCCGTCATCAAATTCTTCCTGCAACCCCGGTCGTGCCCAATGCTGCAGATTTCTATATTTCAAACCTATCCTTTCTTCGGCTATTGGTCTTATATGATTTAAGATTTGAGCTGCAGTCCATCTCTCAGTTACGTCCATTACTCTTGGCCTTTGAAGTTCTTTAGCCAAAACTATAGAAAGATGTGGATCGCATATTCCCCATTTTGGCGTTTCCGCGAGTTCTTCCCTTGTCGTTCCCCTTCCCCCCGGTCTCTTTGGTCGTCTACCTGAGTGCGACAAAATGTATAATACTATGCCCATGCACCAAACGTCATATTTGGCGCTTAAGTAAGGTTCCTCGGGTGCCTTGCACACCGAGGTTCCCGTATCGTGCCAGCGTGTGTCTCCATATGGTACATATATAGCTTCTCCAAAATCCCCAATCTTTACCGTTGGATATGTGTTTGGGATCCCGGTGTCCTTCAAAAATATGTTATCTAATTTGATATCAAGGCAAATAACTTGATTGCGTTGATGGAACTCTTTTTGTTTATTGAGTTCGTGGTCGCCATGAAGAAAACTAAGACCTTCCATTACTTGCATGTAGACATGCCAAATGAACGCTTCTGGTATTGCTGCGTGCTTGTATATTTCTGGCATATGCTTTGGTCTGTTGCTCCACAGAGAATCCGCAGGTTCTCCTGTACCCCAACGTGGTGTATCATAATATGCGGTCACAATATTTTCCAAGGTGCCCCAATCACAATACTCAAAGATATGACCATGGGCGTCATCGTCAGATTGTCGTAAGTCTAAGAAAGCTTCCAGATTGCAGATGAAAGGATGACTTGAACGTATATACTGCAAATAGCATTTAGTTTCATTAAACCGTTTAGTCATCAAATGTCGTTCTTTCATTGCTTTCGCAGATTTTTTCGAAGCCTCAGAAGAGGGAGTAACGGGAGGAGTCGCGGCTCCCCTCCATGCCGGAGGTTCCATCATTAGCTCATCGTAACCTTCTCTTATAAGTCTACAAGATCGTGAAGTCAGTATTGGTTTTGATTGATAGGATTGATAGGAGAATGAAGTGTTGATATCGTATATGGCATCAAAAAAATATATTAAGATGAAATATGAAAGTCGTGCTTGAGATCGGGAAATGGAGGAAGAGGATGAAAACAGATGAATTGATGAACCCATTAAGCTTACTGATACTTCATTGCATACTGAGCCTTGGTATCAGTATTCTCAATGAGATATACTGCGCCAAAACCGCCTTCAGCAATCTTGCCCATGATTCTAATATTTTGATTTGTGAATCCTGCATTTGGCTTTCGCCATTTGTTATGACGAAGGGGCGCGGTTGTTTGGCGTATGGTACGTAATATCTCCAGGGCAGCAACAGCCCTTTCATAACGCTCTTGCTTCCTGATTATTTCATCTCGTCTTTCCTGTTCTTCGACACGTTCTGCATTTGCTTCCGCTTCCGCTCTTGCCTCCTCTTCCTTTTCAGCCTCTATCGTTCCTTCATTCAACATTTGATACTCGTCTACTCGAGTTTCTCCATAAGCCGCTACAGCATACTTAACCTCCGCGAAAAGCTCCCATAGTCTTTTTTTGGCTGCCTCGTCAACATTTTGGTCTCCGATTATTTCCAAGACCCTGTCAGTATAATCGAACTGATTAGTAGGGTCTGGTTTTTGCATATTATACGATACTTTGTTTTCTACCACATATGTGAGGTTTGAAATGATGAGAAAGAGTCTCCAAGTAGTCTTTGAAGTTCGAAATGATTGTAAATCGGACACACGAAATGGATTGTGCGATATTTGTTGTGGATTCGTTTATCGTACAATCTCAAATTTGCAGGCCAAGAATTGAAGGAAGCTAGATTCGATATTTCTATATATTGCCAGAACTCCAGTTGAATTCAGCAAGATATCAAGAAATTAATCTAAGATGCAAAAGAAGTTCAAGAAGGACAACAGAGCCATAATATGCAGTAACAATATACTCGACTTTCAACGATAGCCTTTATGTATCAGCTTCATTGTTCCTTTGCATGGTCTTTGTCAACAGAAAATAATTGATGCTCAAGGCATAGTGTTGTTGTTGAAGGGTTGATGTCGTTGTTGATTTTACAGCTGCACAAAAATATGAAAAGGGTAAGAATGATCAATCCCCAAGCGAGAGAAACCAAGGTAGTGCATGAATTCACAGCACTGAAATGGCAGGAACTATCAACCAACATTCCACCAATTATATGATCCTAACTTCTTGTTCGCTTTTAAGTAGAGAAATTCACATAATGACTCAAATCAAAAGCTGTATCAATTAGAGGGCTTTGTTGTAGGAATACAAAGGAAAAGATGTTGACATCAAATGAGATTTACTATTTATCATCTCAACTGTTTGATAATGCTTTTCAGCCTCAAGCAAATTGTTTGCAAATGATGTTTTCATGTAATGATTTATTTATCGTTTATGAATAAATATCTTTCGAAATTCGACGTCATTACCTATCTATATATCCCTAAACACCTAAGCTAATCACTGGGTATCTAAAATTATCATTACATAAAGTACATCCAATAATACATTCCATATCAAGCCATATCCTCTCATCACCTCAACCTAAAACATTCCAACTTCTTTGGCCAATTCCCCGTCACAGCCTCTCCATCCATCATTCCATGTACATAACACTCTCCTATGAATCTCCACCCTCCCTTGCCTTTCCCACCATCCTCCTCTCTTCTAACAACAACAGGTACCGTACACCCTAAAAAAATACAAACCACATCACCTTCTTTCGCCTCATTCGGCATCAATCCAAACAATTCCTTTCCTTTTTCCCCACTCGTCAAGAAGAATCTCCTCTTCCAGACCACCGCTTGTACTCGATCTAAGAAAAGAAGCATAGCTGCCGGTGCCTTCTCTACCGTTTTCATATCATTAGTATTTAAATCCCCCGACGCGTCTCGTGGTAAACATATATCAAGACAATATGCACAAGCTCTCCGATACCAATTCGGCGCACTAACACCATCTGGTCCACGATCTGCTACGAGAGTCCTCCACAAGGCATCATGTGGTTCATATTTTTCCGTCAAGGGGTCTTTTTGATATCCTCCCATCTCCAATGCTTCAGCTGTAATTATACCTCCATTCACGGCATCAGAGCGTCTGCTAATAATATCGAGCTGGAATCCTTCAACATACATGGTACCATCGAATTTGGGTGGAAGTGGTATATTGTCCTGCTTCATCGCATATACAGGTTTGACATCGGGTTCGCCTGCATTGGTTGGATCAATGCCATCATCCTTAAGATCATAACGATTTTTCTTGCCGAAACGCACACGAGGGGCTAATCCGAAGGACGCATTATATTGAGGGCGACCTGACTCATCTACAAAACTATCACCATTAATCCTCCCCTTCTTGGCTTCTTTTGGCGAGCCAAATGCATATCGCTCGATACTGGGAATCCAAGATGGCATTTTTTCGACTTCGCATGGAGATTTTGTGTTTTGTACTTTTTCACGAGCGGTTTTTGGCTTAGGTCTTGGAGCCCAGTGGCGACATAGAATATCGAGTGAATTAGACTTTTCAATGCAGTATTCCATGAAATCCGCACAGACATCCGAGAGACATTTTTGGTAATTAGGCTGTATACGTGGATCCAAAACTGCCATTGAGGGGCTTGATCGTGTATAGAATAATGTGGTGAGTAGGTTAAAAAATGGCCATACCACACATCTGAACAAAACCAACAGAACTTTCACCATTCCGGGTCGTCTTTCAGAATCTAACCATCGCCTTCCTATATCGAGTTCAGAGTCCAATTGCCATGTATCTTTAGCAATAGATAAGACTGCGAATATCGTATCTTTTGGATCGGTGGCTTCAAACGCGAGAAGTAGTGAGGAAACCAGAATTTCCAAACTCAACAATCGTTGCTCGATTCGTCCATCGACGGATCTGCGAAATAAGCGAGAGGTAGCAGTGACCAGCGTGTTAGCACCAAGCGCACGAACGTCAAGAGCACCGAGATATTCTGCCGGCTTTCTCAAACTCTCAAAGCTGGTGTTATTGGGTTTGTTGAGAATTTTCTTCATTTCGTCAAATTTCGTCATGAACAATGCAATTGCATCCGAAAATTCCGTCCATTTCATCTCTTGGTCTGCATATCGAATCCAGGCATTCTTCGCAAGAGCAAGTTCTTGTATAACCCATCTCCTTCTAAACCAATCATTTTTCATAAGATTAATAATAAGCATCCAATCTTCCCGGTTCTCTTGCTTATCAACGATTCGATCCAGTACCTCGAGATCTAAAATATTCTTCAAGAAAGTGAATGTACGCTTCGGACTATCAGTCGCTCCCTGCTCATCATTTGTTCCCAACCAAACACAAACTCTTTCCGCGTGTATGTAAACCTCATGCATTCGTACAACCTGCGCGGCTTTTTCCTTTTTATTTGCTTGATGGATACATAAAGCATCACACCATAAATTCACATCAAAATGCTCTGATCGTAGTTGTAGAAGAGCTTCTCTAAGATTCTTTTGAATAAACCTCGTGTCAAAAGGCCATAAATTAGCCTTCCCTCCCTCAGAACTCGTCTCGGGCTCTTTGCATATATAAATTTCGTGTACTGGATCGTCATCGCCCCAATAATAAGATAAAGCTGTGTACTCGAGCTTATCTTTTTTTGAATTGGAGTTTCCATCACTGTCTGGTAGTGCACTGGATAGTAAGGCGCAACAAATTGGAGAATCTCTCTTACCAGCCAGAATTCGTAAAACTCGAATATCCTCATTGTAATTGATATCTTTGTATACGTAAGTTCCCACTCTTTGTGGTGCAACAGAATTAATCACATTTCGTAGGCGATTTCGAACATTGTTTGCGAGAGCCACTGGATCCTGAAAATTATTGTATCGATTGAGATGTTGTACAGGCTCCGGAGTTCCTGTTCTGCTGTTGGGATCGGAATTTGGCATGTTGACTACTTTGACATTGTCGCAAGTTCATTCGTAGGATAAAACTAGAACTCAATTCTAATTGTAATGTTTTCGAGTTTAACATTTAAATTTTCGAGGCTCTGCGTTTGTGACCCCAAATTGCGGAATGCTGATTGCGCCGCCGGGCGCCATGTATGATCCAGTGTTACAATTAATGTAAGCAATGTAACCATCACGATTGTCAGCTGAGGTCTTGGAGATTTAATAACCACTCGTTCAAGCCATTTTCCAAAGATTTGTTCGAATTAAGTAATTCTTCTTCTAGCTGGATTGATTTCTCAGCCTTCTGATTGGGGACAGTTATCATTATCTCCTTTTCAAATGTGTTGAAGGGAGTAGAACATTCTGTTGTACTACCTATGATGCTATTTGCAGTGATATGATTCTGAAATGGCGTTTATACTAAGCAATATTCATGCAGCTGGATTCCTTCCCCAGGTTGCCCGCCCCCCAAAGGTTTCGAGAAGAGTAATCATCTTACTTAAATGGGAGGTATAGACATTCATTCAAATGGCATAGCCACGTTCATCAGTCTTGCGATTGACAAGAGATAGCATAGATTTTCTTTCTTTCCTCACTCCACCTCTCTTTAGCTTCATAATATTCTGACCACCATCTGTTCAATTGATTTTTTAGTATGCTCTAATCTTTTTCCATCGACTACCAGTATTTAAATGAAAGGGACGAGGGCATTTGGCTTACTTGATATTTGCTTTGCGGGGTAACAATCCCCATTCAGCTAAAGATTCCTCTTCAGTATCTGTGGGTTCCAATGCCACATATGCACATAATCGTCTATCCGGCAATTGTTGAGATGTATCCATCTTCGTTACCGTTGCCGTGAGATGATTTGCGACTTCCTCTTCGTCGCATCCAAGACCTTGAATCGTTGCCCAAGTGCTAAGAACAAGAAGAACAACAGTATATATCTGACTAACTAGATAAGACTGCCCCAATGCTATGATATGTATTCCAAAGGTTAACCAACCGATACCTCTCATAATTTTGTATAGTTGATTGTGAGGAGGAGTAGGTCCTCTCGTAAATCCAGCAACAACCAGACCCCTGGGAGCATAGAAGGTAACCAATTTTCCGTTTGCTAAAGTGATGAGGAGTTTCACTCTTTCATCAAAATGATTTGCTGAAGAACCTCTGCAAGCTTTGAGGACAGCCTGATCTAATCCTTCCATATTTTCTCGAACAAGATACCATCGCACAAGTACTGAGCTAGCCATAGCAGCTGCATTCGCGATTCCGAATCCGTCGCTCGATAGGATTGCAATAGCCAGGAGTCCGCCTATGGTAGTCAAGCCAACAATACCTGCGGAAACATTCTGCCATGGTCTATTCCTCCTCTTTTGAAAGCAAGTCCATTCAAAGACAGATAGACTCATAGAATTCAAATCCTGGGCATTGAGCCATCTCGTAAGCCATCCACTGACGCAGCTCGTGGTAATAGAATCAGAAACATTATAAATAGTATAGCCTGAGGACATAACCGTGAACTGATTACCAGCTATGAGATATGCTCCAAGAACCGGTAGAAACTTGGTATAGCGGCTTGTCACAAGTCGACCGATGGATTTGCTGACTTCCTCGGCACCTATAAGAGTCACCAAACCGAGAGCATCGATACGGAATGGACTCCATGTTGAAAGATCTAATAAAGGCATGTTTGGATTGAATGCTACCAAAAATGTCAATCAGCATGGAAATAATCAGGTTAAAATGGCCCCAAACACCAGATGTGGTGGGCAGACGTGGTGGCGGATATCGTAAAAACTTACGAGGCATGACTTCATAAGAATTCAAGAATACAATCACATGAGTTTGACGGGCTTTCTGTTTCACTCTCTCCCTACACATAGCCACTTCAAAAATGACTTGGGAGTATGATATTTATGAGTCTTTTGAGGCATTGTATCTCATAACATCGTTCTGCCCACACAGGGCATAACGTACAACGAAACCATGCCAAAAGATTCGGCTTGCAGATATTTACATATTGACTGCCGGCTTCAACCAAAGCGCGATCGTGAGATAAGCCGGAAGTGACCTTCGTCATGATGTATCTCCATGCTGCGGACCGAGACTCAAGAGAAACGATTTTCTAAGGATGATTAATTGTACAGATTAACATCGCCCATCGTGTGTAACTTGAATGCTCCGCCTCATGATTTGGATTACCCCGCTTTGAGACTTACTCGTATGAGAACAAATCAGGGGCATTACAATCGACACAATTGGGGGTTTTGAACAACCGTAATATGTTTGAAAAATGCGGCTGTCATGATCATTGCATGGTTCCTGTGGAAGGCATGATTAGCATAGCCGCCACAAAAATTGACGAGCCATTCCTTTGGCGTCGTGTCCGGAACAATTTCAGCAATGCGGCACAAGCTGAATCAGACATCCTTTGACTCCAACACGAGGCCTTTTCGAATACTTTCAAAGAAACTCAAATACCGACAGTGGGCAACTACAAGGCAGAATTGGTGCAGTGCAAGCAATGTATAAACGCGCTTATCCCGTGTACGGAAATTCCGAAGCAGATTTTGGAATATCTGCAATTGACCAATTGAACACAGAAGAAGATACAGATCCACAATTCGAGATGCCTCTTCATTATGGACTCAAATTAGCGACCGTGGTAAACAACTCAAACACAACTCCAACAAAAGTGCAAAGAGCAACACAAAAAGCTGTATCTAGATGGTTCGATTCGCATCCTAGTGCAAACGCTCCTGATATTTATCAACCTGAATGGCGGGAGCGTATCGCATCGTGGCAGAAATGTACAGATGGTACACCATATTCTCCAACGTCGAATACACCGCGTGGATTCGGCCAATGGTTATCTGAACTTGACTTTAGCAAGTTCTTTGTCGCACATCCTATTGCTTCAATATCTTTATGGAATCTACTTCAAGCTCTTTACGAACTCGATAAAGCGGTGTGTGAAGATTCAAGTGCGATCGTAAAATGGAAAGAAATGACTCCATTCGCATACTTGACCGCATCAAAAGTCGAGATCAAATGGCGAGATTCTTTGAAAATCTTGAAGCGCCGCATTTTAAATCATAAGATTGAGAGTGATGAAATTATCAATCGTCTATCCGAAATACGTTGCTCTGTCGATAAAGTGGAAGAAGTGCTGGCAGAATTAAAGGAAAACTTTCTAGATAATCTCAAGGAGGAGAAATTCACTGAAAAGATGTTGGAAGAGATTGAGCAGGCGGTAAATTGGAGGTTTAACGCAATTGACAACTCGTTGGATTTTTCCAAGGAAGATCTTGTGGCGACAAAGGAAACAGGTGAGCCTTCACGCTAGTTCGAACCCCGCTCCAAGCTCCACATAAACTAACATGATGTGAATTTCAGAAGAGAACGTCCAGCATGGAATTGAATCGCGTTTTCAGTATCCAAATACAAATTCATCATCAAATTTTCACCCTCGTATGTTGTCGAGGGGTTCTCGTCGCAATTCCATGAGAGATTATGGTGCGTTACATATCACATACATGTACAATCAATGATTATGGCTAATATACATCTAGTTATGATACTCATCGACACACGTCAAGGCCTAACAGTTATATATAGCGTCTTGATTGCTTTATTTGCCATATATTTCATGAGGCCATCTAGATGAAGTTTTGCTAGACTTCTCTTTTCTTCGTATTTACCTAGGGTATTCTGTATATCGTCTCGGCTGGCGAAAGGGAGTAAAGGAGGGAATACCAAAGTATCCGACAGGATGGCGTTTTGGCGAATTTCATATCTGCTCATGACAGATACCGTACCTTGTTTGCATTTTGTACTATCCTCGTGTATTTATTTATTTGGGTCCCCTTTCCATTGTCCGACAGACTCCGGAATGGGACGCACCGCCCGCTTTTCCAATATACTATCTTCATCGGGTCATTTGATTTTGCAATACGACAGGGCATTGACACCCCACTTGATGTTTATATCGCTCGTTGTATGTGGCGTGAACTTAAGCCCGAGACCAAAATTATCAGTGGGATAAGAATCTCAGTGGTTATATGCCTAGTACTGGTCTAGATAAATTCACTCAACCAGATTTCTCGTACGAAAAGTCTCGGAGGAGTGCTACGTCTCTTAATAGCTACCGGTGACCACCTTCCCGCTTCCCAACACCCAGATATTCCGTCTATAGCAATAAGTTTATAGGCAACTTTTGCAGTATTGAACATTTCCTCAGACAATCTCCGTGATACAGCTTACCTACTTCTAATTCCAAGATTTTATGTGCGGGTAATAGACTTCACATGTGAGGCTAGCTTTCTAATCTTAACCACTCTCAGGAATGAAAGGAACACATCCTTTTCCGTATTCAATGTTACATTGAATGCTTCGTTAAGGGTTGTAATACTCAATTGTCATACCTCTAACATGTACCCAGGGATTGATTCATTGACATAGACCCTAACCACAACCAATAAAAGTACAACTCCGTAGAACTGCTCAAAAGACCTGAAACCATTTGGTGAGACTACATATGGTCGGTCTTATTTAATCTGAGGGGTCCGAAAACATGGCGTAAATAGGGAACGATAGGTATAAACACGCAGCAGGCAACTGACTTAGGTATAGAATGATTGGAGACAGGCTATACGTGCGAGACTTGTATTGAATGTCACTTTAGAAGATTTAATAATTAAGCAAAATACTCGTGTTAAAGCTCTTTGCAAAATGTTGCCAAGCTAGGAACAGTTGTTGAAGCCATATGCTTCGGTGGCAGACACCTCGTACTTCTTTGAGAGGAGTCCTTCATTTGTGCGTGCCAATGCGTGGTCGAGATTGAGGGGTACTAATGTATCAGCCACACTATGGCCCAAAGTATTGCACTTCCCAAACAAGTAATGATCAATTTCTAGACATGCAACAAGACAACAAAACACCCTCTCAATCTCATTCATCAATCTCGCATGCACTCGAATAGGAAATGATGGATTCTCAGGAACGCAACAAAAGAGCAATGTTACCTCAAATTTCCGGGTCTAGGCCCCCTCAGAATGGGAACACGGAAGGCCCGTGACCAGAATGGGTAATCTCCACAGCCGATCGATTTTCATAAGATCTGCAACAAAGTTCACTGGCAGCCGAGCACAGGCGACCCGTCCCGGAATGGGATTGAACAGAGAAGATCAAGCGATTAGACGTGCAACAAATTTCCAAAGGTGGAAATTTGAGAAGCAATGATTTGATGACTCTAAGCGAGCTGTGTCAAAAACAGGAAACAAACGAGTAGATTAGATCTACACACAAGGAGAATTTCTCGTCGCAAGTTTGACGGTTTGACACTTTTGTAGGCGAGCGGTAGCAGGAAAAGAAGATTTCCGGAAAAATCAAGCGATGAGATTTGCAACAAAGGACGGAGTATACCAGCTGAAGTATGCACTTTGACTGAATTGGGTAACACGGAGATGATTATGATTTTTCAGATGTGCAACACCGGACTTGTGTTCAATATTCGGACAATGTGGTGATGAAACCGTCAAGGCGAATCCTAGCTGGCTTTAACAAAAAAAAGGTTAAAAGATTGTAACAAAAATATTCCCCCATTCTAGTTGATGAATCTCCGAGGATATCTAGATTGGGAGATTGTAAAAGACGATCGCAGATTTTAGATATGCAACAAAAATTTGCGTAGCGGGTTTCTCTCTCGGACAAGATCCTAATGAGGAGAAGAACGAAGAAAATGAAGACTTAAGGTTGGCAATCAAATGATTTGGTGTGGAAACTCATTTCGGACATCGACCCAATCCGGCCATGATCGAAGAAGATCAAAATTTTCAGACTTGCAACAGAAGCTATGGAGTACATTCTTCTCATACTGCACAGTAGTTAATGATTGGAAAAATTGTAGTGGCGATCTGTTTGAGATGTGCAACAAAAACATCCGATATTGTGATCTCGGGGTTGGCTGTCGCGCGATTGTAAGAATGTTCTCCTAAAAGGGGAATTCACGATAGACGATCGTATATTTCAGATATGCAACAAAGAAGAATATGTTGCTCTAGACTATCAAAGACCCTTTATACCAAGATGTAATATAAACCCAAAAGAGAAGTGAACATCGTTGATCTTTCCATGAGATGTGCAACAATCTTCAATTTGTATCTCCTTCTTCCCTTTAAATTACATACAGTCTTTTCCACTGTCGATCTCCACCCCAAGCCTATCAATATTACACCCCGAAGTCCCTCAAATCCAAATAGGAAATAAAGGATAGCTCATCACTTCATAAGATATGCAACATTAGAATGTTCATCCTCCCCTGGCTTGAAATGTGTCCAAAATGGGAGTTTTCAATTAAATCGTGGTTCCAATGATCTGCCAATGTGGCCTGATTTCTTGAACGAATGAGGTATACGAATTTCATGACTTAGACGAGTCTAGATCTTTCGCTAGCTCTTGCTTGTTTTGTACATGAGGCGCTTGATCCCGTCTTTCGGATTCGTTTAAAAGTGGCTTGGTACTGCACGCTCCTTTCTGGTCGGGTTGTCACCAATCAAAGGTTGATGTGTATTAGAAAAGAGCTAGTCTTTTGGTTCAATTAGAAATCTTTGTCGATGTGCAACAAATGCCAATGCCCCAGACACAAGATTTGAATTTCAGTGGTCAACCATGATATTAGTCATATGGAAGCTTTCTAAACCTTCTAGTGCACGTGTTTGGTAGTTTAATTTAGGCGCCGTATGATGTACGGGGTAGCCCGCACGTGTTTGAAACTAATCTAGTCATAACCAAAATATTTGGAATTTTAAAGTATAAATTCAAGTTGAATTTTTCCGAAATTCCTCAGTGTTGATCACAACTTCCCTTTATTTCCTCCCCTCCTTCATGGCGTGTTTGCTCATGTTGATCATTCGTCCCTTCATCACACCCGTGTTTTCCGAAGGATGTGCAGTTCACAAAAGCAAACTTGGTTGATCGGCGGAGACCCCGCCAAAGGATGGACAACTTCCGGATAATCGGATTAGAAGCATAACACATTGAACGAGTGTGGCTAATTTCTTTAGCAGCCAATTAGATATTATATATTAGATATCTAGGCTTTCGGCAAGGCAGGCTTAGATGTGGTATTGATTCAGCCAGTTAAAGTGGATTAGACGTCGAAATTAGCATAATGGCACCTCATGGCTACAGTGCCGGAATAGGACAGCTAAACAACTAACGATGGAATAAATTCATGATGCAATCGTTCAACGATGAACTACTCTGTAGTTCTATCATCTGAAGGTTTGTGATTCGTAGAATGGATATCGAATTTCATTTTGCAGTAAATATATACCTTTTACTAGTATTTATGAACCCCTTCAAGCATGATGTAATACTTCATGATAATCTCGTTCATCTTTCGGATGATATCATCGAAAGATTTCTTTCACAAGCTCTCATGAAATAAGAACGCGAAATATTTGATATTCACGTTGCACCAGAATCATAGGTTCGTAGCCTACGATTAACGAAAAATCGACAAGCACACGTATGCTATCGTCGCGTCACATTACGTTCATGTCGTGCGAACAAGAATTCTGTATTGCGACGACGCAAAGGTAGACACAGTGTAGAAATCCAACATAATATCTCTTGCGTACACCGCGCGAACATGCCTAAATCTCTGGTTTATGCTGATGATGAGCATTCATCATCAATAGTCATGACCGTGAACAATATCAAATCTATGACCTGATATGAAATTGTAAGAGATTAGCATATCGACAATGCTCGTTGCAAACCAACATACCTATAATAATATGACCTCATATATTCCAGAAATCGAATAAAAGTAATAATGTAGTAGAGGTATCAATACTTTCAGCGTGGCTTTGGCTTCCGAATTACAACCTTTTTTCCTTCTAATTGCCATCCCACGCTATACGCCTGAGTCAAAACGGTCCAACTAGAATCGGTAAGTTGTTCCAGGGAATCTAGATCGATACTGAGGTACGTTTTTCCAATCGACTTCAAAGCATGCAGCTTTATTTCCTCCTCCACGAACTCCATAATCTTTGCTCTATAACCATCAACCTCCCTCTTTACTTTCCAAAATAAAAAGTAATTATCGTGAGCGATCGCTTTCAGAGCTTGGTCGACTTTCGGATCTCGCAACCCGAGTGTAAGCCTAATGGAGTATGCCTTTGCCAGATCCGATTGCCTACAAGCCAAATCTAGCACTTGATATGCTGCAAATTCCTGAAGCTCGGTGCTTGATAGTGGGTGTTTTGGGTGCATCACTTGAAGTAGATGGCGCATTGCTGGATGGTACGATTCCCAATGTTTCAGCAATATTGACAAGCGTATGCAAAATATATATGCTTGTATTGAGAAATCATCTATTCTTTTCGATGCCACGATTCCTTCTCGGAGTTTCCTCATTCCCATTGTTATAGCGTCGAGTTCGTTTATACCGGTTTTGCCATTGATAAGATCTGCGGGGTTTGGCACTGTTTGTGTTGTTGGAGCATGATCGCGATTCGCATTGTCTTGGGCAATATTCAGACGTGCAAGTTTCCGGTTTAATTCGTCTCCTCTGCGAGCATCGGCTGCAAATATCAAGTATCGTTCGACTATCTTGTTGTAGAAACGTTCCTGAGTTTTATAGTCGAGAAGCCTAGCGGGGTAATAAGTAAATAAAGGCAGAGGATAAGATTGGCTCAAGGACGTACTGTTTATCTCCCTTGGATCTCAATCCCATCTCCTCGAATATATCCTGATTGACGGGCTTTAGCCGACTCCATGATGGATTACGCCCCCCTTTGCTTGACATCGAAGAAGAGAGCAAATATCGACAATGATGCTCGTTTGATGTGATGTTTGTAATTCATATGCATGAATGAAAATGAACACTACTATCTCGGGCTTCGCTTCAATGCCCCTCATCATCAATTGCTGCTTTAAGAAGGAACTCCCAACATTATTTTTGATGAATTCTGATAAGAACTTCACCAAGTATCATCTGATTCTATCCATAAAAATGATAGATTCATCCTTTGAAACTGGCTGTTGACTTCTTCAATTGTGATTTCTTCCCAGTGATTATTCCAGTATCATTTCAAGACAATCGCAAGCACAAGCTCACTCACATGCATTAAGATGTCGACCCGTCAACGAAGACCATCAACGACATCAACCACAGAACTTCTTTCCGAAACAGCCAAAAATATTGAAAGGAGAGTCGAACATGCCCTTACAGTACTTTGGGATGATCTTCCCTCATGGCAACAAGACAATCATTACATTAAATCTGGTTATCGCCCTGCAACATCATCTTTCCAAAAGTCCTTCGCGTCCCTTGGTTACATTCACAATGAATCAGTTAATATCTATTCGCATTTGGTTGGAGCCGTAGTATTTACACTTTCCGGGTTCCTCTTATATGCAATCATCAAACCTAGATATGCATCTGCTGAAATCGCGGATGTACTAGCATTTAGTTGCTTTTTTGCAGGAGCCGCATTATGTCTTGGGATGTCGGGAACTTATCATACCATCTCTAATCATTCTCCCACTGTTGCTAAGTATGGCAATAAGTTAGATTACTTGGGAATTGTTTTTCTTATTACTGGAAGTGTGATACCTGGAATTTATTATGGCTTGTATTGTCATTCACATCTGTTCGAATTCTACTCCACGATTGTAAGTCGTTTCTAAAAGATGCATTTAATCCTTCATTTAGCTCATGATGTATTCAGACGGGTGTACTTGGAGGTATCTGTGCAGTTGTAGTCATGCTTGAAAGATTCAGAACTCCTGCTTGGAGACCCTATCGAGCAGGTACCTTTGTGGCTCTGGCACTTTGTGGAGCCGTTATTCCAATTTTGAATGGGATACAACTTTATGGATTCCATGCAATGCGTGAACGGGCCGGCCTGGCGTGGTTGCTACTTGAAGGGTTTCTTTACATTCTTGGTGCTTCATTATACGCGGTAAGTTTTCCAAAGTATTTGAGGGAATGATTATCTGATAGCTATTAGGCTCGATGGCCTGAACGGACCTCACCAGGTTCTTACGACATCTGGGGAAGCTCTCATCAGATATTTCATATGCTCGTTCTTGCGGCAGCTGCTTCGCATTTGTACGGCTTGACTATAGGTTTCGATTATCATCACAATGGCCTTGGACCGAAATGTTGAAGTTCGAAACGTTACTCGTGGAATTCACCTTATAGATGTTACAGACTGGCTTATTCACCTGAATATTGAGTTTTAGCTCCAATTTGAATGGGATGTATGAATCTAGACACGACAAAAGATGTGAATAGGGGCTTCGGCATATAGAATAGAAGACGGTTTAGTGATACGCGAAATGGCCAAGAAATTAGCCTTAGATAGACGCAAAGACTTATATAGATTAAGACTCGACATATACAAAGTACTAGGCAAGATATTACACCCGAGTAAATAGATTGAAGGTGAGTATCTTGAGGAGTTGTCAGAACGGGCCCGTGAGAACAAGACGGTTCAAACTCCAAAAATAGAAATATGCACAATCTGCCTCGGTCCGGCAATCAAAAATCCGGGGAAGGGAAGCTGTCATTCCCCGCCTTAATTCAATCCATCCACTAGGAAACCTTATGAATACAAGTATATCCCACAGCTATTATTACTTTTTATTCTAATTTTCAAGTAATTTGAGAACTATTCAATGGCGTCTCGTATCTCTCAAATTGCCGGTCATCTCAATTATCCCAAGGGATTGCTTGCTGGTCAAGTGGCTATAATTACCGGGTCTGGCCAAGGTATTGGTGCGGAAACAGCGAAACTTTTCGCCAACGAAGGAGCCAAAGTGATTATATCTGATATCGATGGTGGTTAGTACCTTTCAATTTGCTGTTTTTTCAATGGCTTCAATACTGACCCAATCACTCTCTCAGCCAAAGCCAAATCCGTCGCCGACGAAATCAATTCCGCAGAAAGCGGCCGCGCAATCGCGGTTCCAGGCGATATGCTTGATGCCGAGTATCTCAAAGTACTTGTAGAGAAAGCTGCAGAATTCGGAAATGGAAAAATCCATATAATAGTAAACAATGCGGGATATACATGGGATGGCGTAATCCACAAAATGACCGACAAACAATGGGAAAACATCTTGGCTCTGCATAACACCGCCCCTTTTAAACTCATCCGCGAAGCCGCGCCCTATTTTCGCGTCACGGACGGCGAGCCTCGATGTATAGTAAATATATCCTCTACATCCGGTGTTCATGGCAATGCGGGACAGGCCAATTACGGAGTTGCGAACTCGGGAATTAATGGACTTACGAAGGTGATTGCAAAGGAATGGGGTCCGAAATTTGGAGTGAGATGTAATAGTATAGCGTTTGGACATATATTGACGAGGTTGACTGCTGCGAAGGAAGAAGGGGCTTTTGTGACGACGGCGGATGGAGAGAAGATTGCGCTGGGAATACCGAAGGGGCAAGGAAGTCAGGGGAAAGATGCGAATTTGGATATTCCGTTGAGGAGGGCGGGTACGGCGGGGAGGCGGCGAGGAGTATTCTGGCGGTCGCGAGTCCATTGTTTGGTTATGTTACGGGACAGGTTATTATGGTTACGGGAGGGAGGAATATGTAGGTGTGTTTATGTAATGAAGATAATGAATTGTTTTGCCCCGTGTGTATGCTCATTAGATTTGTGTTTCGGTGTATATGCGTTGTGGACATCATCTGAACAGTTTCAAATACTTTCCTCTTAGTTCATGGCTTCCCAATTTAGTATTGCTCTCGATCGGTATGAAGATATTTGATCACACCATGTGCGTTAGTATTCACCCATAAGTCAAGTAAGGTTTTTTCATGTTCAAACGTATCTCCGCTCAGAAAGTTCAAGACACAGTGGAGCGTATGAATTGAAAATGCTCGAGTAAACAACTGGCGCTTGCCAAATGTCAGCGTAAATCTCGTCGTTTCATACTTGATATACACCAGGGGCTAGAAGTATCTAGCTGCAGCTGATATGAATGACTCACTTGAGACGATGTTGAGATTCTCCCGTCAATTCCAACTTTGCTGAACAAAACCAGGATGAGTCATAACCTCTTGAAGTAAATGCTTTCGTCTATTGATCTCAGATATGTTGATGAAGGTATACTGGAAAAGGATGTTAGTTTCCAAGGTTGCACGTACCCACAGGAGTTGAAAGGGCTTGGAATAGATGCAATTGATTGTCTATCCAAATTCCATCCATTGTCTTTGATGGCGGCGTGATAGCGACGCGGCCAACGCGGCCGACGCGCTTACTAAGCGAGCGATGTTCGATAGCCAAGTTTGTGGACACGGTGCACCTGAATCCCATGAAGCTTCACGAGAATTCAACAACCACACTCCTTTAACAACTTACAATTTTAATTGAAAAGTCTCGATTGATTCTCGACATTTCCCTTCCTTTACCTACAATAATAATCATCCAAAATGGCACCAAAAGCTCCCAAAGACAAATACTCCGTAATCCTTCCTACGTATAATGAGCGTCGCAACCTTCCCATCATTACATGGCTTCTTAATCGCACATTCACCGAGCAGTAAGTTTGCGCCAATTCTTAGCGCTTTTGTGCGCATTGATATTTTCCAGGCGACAGCTAATTGAACTTCAGAGGACTCGATTGGGAACTCATCATCGTCGACGACGGCTCTCCTGATGGAACCCAAATCGTAGCTAACCAGCTTGCCAAAACTTATTCGCCTCACGTTCTCCTCAAAGCTCGCGCCGGCAAACTTGGTCTAGGAACTGCATATGTTCATGGTCTCCAATTCGTAACCGGAAACTATGTTATTATTATGGACGCGGATTTCTCTCACCACCCAAAATTCATCTCCCAAATGATCGCGAAACAAAAGACACTCTCTACAAATGGCGGATATGATATTGTTACCGGCACGAGATATGCCGGTGATGGAGGTGTATTTGGATGGGATTTAAAGAGAAAATTGGTTTCGAGAGGGGCCAATTTATTTGCCGACACCGTTTTGAGACCCGGGGTTAGTGATTTGACAGGAAGTTTCAGATTATATAAGAAAGCGGTATTGCAAAAGGTCATTGAAAGTACGGAAAGTAAGGGATATACCTTCCAGATGGAAATGATGGTCAGAGCTAAGGCTATGGGATGCACGGTTGCCGAAGTACCAATCAGTTTCGTGGATCGTGTTTATGGAGAGAGTAAATTGGGTGGTGACGAGATTGTGGAATATGCAAAGGGTGTTTTGAACTTGTGGATGAAGGTTTAGGTTTAAGGTGTATGTGGACATATTGTATGCATGCTGGAGTTGGTGGGGTTTATTGGGATCTATAATGGTTGAATTCTAGTACTGGGAATTCGATGATGTATACTATCATATGGTTGGACTGGTGCAATTTTGACAATGAAACTTCCTTTTCACTCAGCAGTCTAGTGGTTGCATCTTGTTTAAATTGTGTGGCGACATTTCTAAGTTTGCCATCATCGGCCCTTTTCGCTGCTATTTTGGTGTTGAGCAACTGAATACTGGCATATCCGAGAACCCATGTAAATTATTTTCCAGTTATTATGTCATCCGCAATTTTCTCAGCAATCATATAAACAGAAGCTTGAGGATGTCCAGGAAGCGCAAAAGGAAAGATTGAAGCATCAACGACTCTCAGCCCCTCTACTCCAAATACCCTTCCTCTCGAATCCACAACCGCATTCGTATCTCCGGGTTTACCCATTGCACATGTAGCGCTAGCATGCCACATTGGAGCCGAATTCTGTTGAATATACTCCAAAATTTCTTCGTCTGTTTGTATCGCTACTCCTGGGAGAATCTCGGGTCCTATTTTAATAGATTTAGCTGGATCGCTATCCCATATTTGTCGAACGCGTTTGAATATTGCCACTGCGACTTCAGAATCTGCAGGGTTGTTGAACCAACCAAGATCGATGACTGGTGGGTCTAACATACTGGCGCTGTTGAGGGTGATGTTGCCGCGGGAAAGGGGAGCTGTAAGTACTCCGCCAAACGCACCAATGGTAGAGAAATTATCGCCTCCAAAACCCGCTCCTACATATTCTGCTTCTGGCCAGTCGGATGGAAAAAAATCTAGAGATGATACTGTTTGTTGCGAGAAGGTTCCTCGCAGTTCTCCTGGAATCCTTTCAAAAGATAAGTATCCGGCTGCTGAGCTGTATGGCCCATTGGCATCTTCATAATATTGTTCCAAAATCTCGGCAGAATTTTCCGGATTTGCTACAATACTTCCAGCACTAGGTGTATTTATTTGGTTGAGTACAGTGAATGACACTTGATCCCACAGATTCTGGCCAACTCCCGGAAGTTCTGAAACCAGCGGTATGTTTTGTTCCTCGAGCATAGAGCGGGGACCAATTCCTTTTCCAAATTAGCATGGAACATTAAATCAGCAGAGTAGCATCTTACCAGATACCATAAGTAGCTGTGGTGAGTGGAAAACTCCTGCAGATACAATGACTTCTTTTTTGGCATGAATGGTGTATTGATATCCTGATGTCGATACTTGGACAGCATTCGCTTTCTTTGGTGAATCAGAAGTGAAAAGGATCTTCAGGGCTTGAGTGTGGGCATGCACCATGATATCCGTGTTCTCAATAGCTTCCTCTAGAAAACTTGACTGCGAAGATGATCTTACAGCTTTCTTTGGTTCAATGGTGGAAGGAACCCAAGCACCATGACCTGATAAAGAACCACTACTGAAGCCTATTGAGCTTACTGGAAGACCAATAGACTGTACAGCTTTTGCAAGTGCATTTATCGTGGGATCAACCCAATTGTTCCAGGAAACTTGTAGCGGCCCTCCAAGAGAGTTATCAAAAGCTGTGGTGTCATATACTACAGTTGCAGATGTTGAATTTCTTTTTTCAATATCAGGAGGAGTCAAATGACAAGATTTCTTGTAATACGGAAGAAGATTTTCGAAAGTAAAACTCTCATCTCCTACAAGCTCAGCCCATTTCTGATAAGTACCATAAGTGGCGCGATGATATGACAGCGAATTCAATGATGAAGATCCTCCCAGCGTTTTCCCTCGAGCATAGTGTATTCGCCGGTTCCCAGCATTCACCTGTGGTACAGAAAATAAGTCCCAGTCAATAAGCGGCTGCTTAGGATAATCTTCAGAAGAGTACACCAAGGGCATTTGCAAGCTTCCGTATGGGACGACGCTATAGTTTCCATTGTCTTGTTCGTAGAAACCACCTGCTTCGATTACACCAACAGATGCTGTCTCTGCGAGCCTTGACGCAATGATCAATCCTGCTGTTCCTCCTCCAACCACTGAATTTATCAGCTTGTATTCTCTAGGTTTTGATCAGTATCACACACCAACGTAATCATAAGTAGCATTTCCAGGAATAGCGAAAGCACTCGAACGAAGTCGATGTTGAGTTTTTGCAGTAGCAACCACCGTCTCTATAACTGCAGGCAATATCAATATCCAAGCACGAAACATTGTGTTATTAACCGTAACGGGGACGGTTTATGAAGTGTAAATGGCGAGGTTTCTGAAATTGTATGTTACTTTTGTGATGTCGGGGAATACTTTGACCCAGGCAAAAGTTCCCCACTGCCAAGTGTCAGCAATACATCCGGATAATCTCCTTGGACGAATCACGTCACTGAGAAGTGCTATAAGACCACAGTACTAAGACTATCCGAAGTATTCAGAACGTAAATGCTCAACAGTTCACTGTGTAAACGCAGCGTGCACGCCGTCCCGCAACAGATCAAATGTAGCTTCGCTTTCAAATCGGAATTGGAGATTTGATATCATAATAATCTTAGCAAAACAATGAAAGAAGGAGATTTGGAGCTCTATTGTACCAATATTCAATTCCGCTGCTTATACTTTAGCTTACTTCTAGCATCTGCATGAGATCAAAACTCAACTACGATGTCAACAAGATGACCTCAAAAGATGACAAGGTCCATTTCAATGAATTCTCCTCTGGCCGCTGGTTCAATCGTTTCTCCCTTCATAATACCATGGGCATATGCTTCGCCCACGTGTGAATCATGGTTTCCGCCAGTTGGCCTTCGGAGGAGCGGAATTCTGGGTTCAAAAGCAACAGCAATGATATCTCCTTGTCGAGTATTTTTGACAGTTAAGCTTATATGTTCTCGCTCTGCGGTCAAAAATATTGTCCTTAAAGACTGTGCCGATGCATGCATAGTACCAGAATTGTCCCATCCTGTACGTAAAAATCCATACGTCTAGGTATTTGCGGAATCATAATAAAAATGAAGTCGTCGAGCTGCTATCAGAAATTTTCTCTTTCGCATTTTATATTGACATCTTCATGTTCTAGGCCAGATAGATCTTCAGTATGCACGGATTCCGAGTCGATCCTGTCTCCTTCCTAGCGGTCTGTCACTTGGTGCACGTACTGACGGAACAATTCTTAACTCTCAAAATTATAACAAATCGAATCTTCAATTATTTGACATCAGAATCCATGCTTTCATTGTTAGACCTGTGAGAAATCATTATATCAGTAATATTTCAAGAGATATCGCGAAGTCAATTGCGCAGTGTCCTGTCAGTCCGTGTACCCATTGGTTGCCGCAAGTGTATTTATCCTTAACCACTTCCCCGGCCTCCTTGGAGCTCCATATAATTATCCACTTCAGATGACATTTACAATTACGATAATTCGGTCTTATGCTAGATATATAATTATTTCAAGACTTTATAATTATCTGTCATTTTTTCGATGGTCTCCAAAACAGCAATTCGAATTCCCGTTAGTGCTGACGCTTCTAAATTTTCTACGTAGATATGGTGCTGACACCCATACCATGGGCCCCTGGGAAATTGCCCTGAACAGGGCTATGATCCTACAGTGACTTTATAAGTTTAGTTATTCTCCGTTTTATTTTGTTTGGACCATTCAATATTTCGAGTTTCCTAACACCGGGAGATTGAAAAATGGCTCAATTGTCTCTCAAGAAATCAACTCGGCAAGGAGATGACAACATCAAATCCACCAGAAATGTAAAGAAAGATGCAACTAAGAAGGCTGATGACTTCGCAAGGGAACACATAACTGGTGGATGGCGACCTGGTATGGACCATAAGGTCAACTATTCCGGTCACTTTGAGTTCGGGGGATCGCTTGGAGTTTTGGCTCTTATGATTGGATTCCCTAGTCTCATGTATTACATGTGGATTGGCACTACCTATTATGATGGTAAATTTCCTCTACCCGCCGAAGGACAATCTTTCACGAACTTTATGAAACATCTCCTAAATTTGGATACATCAAATGGACAGAAAAACTCGTTTCGAATGATGGAACGCGGAACTTTCGTCAAACGCAGGACCTTTCCACAGCTTCCTTGGCAAGAAGTGTAAAATCCTGAGATTATCACTGCCGATAATGGCGATACTATCCTTGCGGACGGCTGGTATGGACTAGCGCGCAAAGTCCATTATAGCTGCGATATGTTCTTTGCCATTTCCTGGGGCTTGATCACCGGTTTCGACAGCCCCTTTCCTTGGTTCTATTCAGTCTTTTTCGCAGTCATGATAGCACATCGTGCTATGAGAGATATAACAAAATGTAGACATAAGTATGGAGATGCTTGGAGGCAGTATGAGGAACAGGTGCCGTATCTTTTTATCCCGGTGAGTTCTAAATCATGTCTCTTGTCAAAGTAGCTCCAACTAACGATTATCAGTACGTGATATGACTTGTCATTTTACCCTGTCATGATAAGTGTTCCAAGTACTCGTACATGATGTCTAGCAGACGTCTCAATTTTCCTCTGTGTCTAATGTGGTTCCAAAATCGAATATCGTCACCCATCTCTGGATAATATAGTGCTTCAGGTCTAAGGTGATCAGCAGCTTTATCTGTGGCTACATTTAACTTGTCAAAGGAATTCATTTCAACAACAATTTTACCGTTTGAAAAGAGCGCGGGATTCATTTCAAGACTGTAGGATAGCCATATATACAGAGCCAAAGTATGGAAAACAGAATCTGCTTCGATGATCGATGGGGGAGGATTGTAAAAGAATGCTTCGGAGTTAAGGGAAGAGGGTTAATCAACTCATTTTATATTCACCGCGTTAAACAACCAAAAGATACAAGAACAAAGTAGATATTGATAACCTTAGAGTTACTGAAAAATGCTATCAGGCGGCTTTGATAGAGTACATTTTTTCATTCTCATTCTATCACTCTAAATTTGACATCGAGTAAGTGGATCATGTATGTAGTAGTGAATCTGGCTTGCCAAAAAGGCCAAACGAGCACTAGCGCCGTTTTGATTGCTATTCATCAATGACCACTCGCTTAACTATCGTTAGTGTAAAATTATATATCTTTCTTGGCGAATACAAGTAGTATGTGCTATCTGCAGTCCTAGCGAATATTATATTGACCCTCTCTCGCAGCATTCAAATATTAGAACATGTCCAAGCTATCTCAGTAGTTTAGACCTTGAGATGTGTATTATAATGTGCATTACTAACAATTATTACGGATGAAAGCTAAGCTATAACTAAGTTACTTCCCACCACAAATTCTCCCACCAAACCATACCCGAATCATTCAGCGATCCATCCCTTATACTCTCTGGTAGTACTCGATGACGTGAGTAATTTTACATGTATATCAGTCAATCAACCGATAGTTCAAAGCAAGCTCTCTCTGATCCAGCAGATTCCGTCTCAAAACTCTGCACAGTCTCTCAACCTCCCACAACGAAAGTTCAAAAAATGTACCGCCCCGACTTGGAATCTCCCAAAAATGAGATTAATACCCACGTCCCAGGAGGAATAAGAAAAAGCCAGCGTTGAAGTTCAAGCCAATCCCTATAACTACTTCCAAGAGGGGCAGAAATTCCCGAAAAACTCGGACCTTGAATACCACAGGCCGTCTACCTTGAACCACACATCTGAATGCTTCCCAGCTTTAAGAAACCAGCTTCATTCCACACAAAAACAGAGTCTTGCCACATTTGGCATCCGCGAAACAAGTTGAGCTTCCAAGTATGCTGAAGAGAAACCAAAATGGTTTCTAGAGCCACACGATACTGCTGATCAGCAAGCTAGCTTCAGTGCTGACAGGCTAAATATCAGGTATAGTCATTCCTTCACTCGATTTCTAACCCGCTGATCAAATGCAGACGGAGCTTCTCACAAATGAATCTGATCAATGGCTTTGCATCGAATTCCGAGTGATATTCTCTAACTACCCAAGCTGCAATCTGCAAATTAGCCAGGTCTTCGTTAGGTGGCAACTTTACCAGATCTTCAACGTATGTCGAGTATAATTTCTGTAGTGCTTCGCGATAAAGACGTTCGTGGCAATCCATAAATGACCAGCGTCGAAGAGTGAGCGTATAAGAACCAGGGGCTAATAGTTCGTGCGAGATTGATTCTTGGGAATAGGGGTATTCCTGACGCCAGAACTTCTCTATGTTGATCGCCAACCACACCCTAAACTTTCTTTCCAATTTTAGAAATGTAAATTCAAATGACTCAAGACCCCGGAATGCAAACAATGCATCAGTGGCATAGAACGGGATTCTACAACGATAGGGCTCAAGAGGGACCTGTTCAGGCTTCTTCGGCTTCCCAAACAAGCTCCTTACGGCTGATAGTCGAAGATGCTTCAAGTTTGGACACCATCGTCGAATTACACTCAAGTGTTCTCCCTCAGCGTTAATTCCAAGACTATCAAACCATCGGAGTGTTATAGATGTGATCCCGGCTGCGTTGAGCCTTCCAATGCGATGAAATAAATAAAAACCCTGGATATTAAAGGCATTTGATTCGAAGAAAAGTCTCCCCTTAACAATGATTCGATGCGACTCTCGACAAACCAGTGATAAGTTTCTGAATGTAGCTAGCTCCGGGACAAGTTCTGCTTTTTTGCTTGCAAAGAAGTGAAAACCACGATAGCAGAGCACTAGTTCCATACCGGTATCGATTCTGAAAAAGGGTTTATTTGTATGGCCTACCTTGATAGGATTACTGCTGGTGATGGCAAGCTTGTAAATTAATGCTTGAATCTCTTCTGGTAAACTGAGAAGCCGGCTATTTGAGTTGGCATCCAAGACTTGAGGTGGAAACTTGGACAGTGAAGTTTCTTCGGATGGTTTTGTAGGCATCTTGGATGTCGATATCGCGTACGAATAAAAGTGGAATCTTTGAATGATTAGGAGCTTATGGATATCCACTTGTTGTTGGATTGATTGGATGAATTGAATGTGTCCAGTGGTGAAGAATGATAAAGATACGAGAGATCTATAGACCACGGGCCTTCGTTGCTGGAATGCGAAACGGACTTTCGGAAATGATATAATTGACCAAGATTGATATATTGGATCAATACACAATGAAATATTGATGGTTACAATGTGCAGAAGGGCCTCTTTTTTTGAGAAGGGAGAGTGGGTTTTTGTTGTATGGTGTGGTGGGTAAAAGAATTTCGGCAAGAGTGACCCAACAAAACCCAAAAAGTAGTGTGAAAGGGTAATCTTGGAAGCCATTCATTCAGAGCATATACTCGATCAGGGCCTTGACAGTCACTTCCATATTGTCGACTGAATGGCGGACGATACTGGTGGAACCAGAACACAGAAACCCGGCATCCTACTGCGCACAACTCGCTAGGTCTCCTTTATTTAAGAGTAAGAAAATCTATAGTCAAAATAGACACTTCATCGTAGAGAATACTGTCCATAACCTTAGTGTATTTGTCCGTTAAGTTGTCAAATCTTTTTTAGAAATTAGCCTTGGAGGAATGGACTGGATAGAGAAAAGGGGTAGCAAGTCATACACATGTAGTGAGAAATAATGATGACGAGCATTGATTAGATTTCCTTTTGATGTACACAAGTTATGACTATCAAGGTAAAAGATAATTTACCTTGTATGCAATTTTAGATGAGACAACGTTGATTCCTCGGTTGAAAGCTGAACTATCAAGATAATACCTTAATTTTAGAAACTTCAGGTCACTTCCCTAACTGAACACTTTCAATGGTAGCCAGTATCAGAATTTCGGGACCGCTATGCTAAGACATCGTTGTTGGACCTTCTAGAACTCGTTCAATCCACCAACCTTTCGAAGTCTCGACTTTATTAGGAATTTCGGGGAGGCAAATCTCCAGTCTAAGTCGCACGGTTCAGGGGGACTTTCATATTCCCCTATTCGTCTGATATATATCTGATGCGAATCCAGCATGTATAAACACGGAGGGCTGTATCTGTTGAGTTGTAGCCGACCACAAATATCGGATATCGACCAAGTCCTTCATGCCAAGCCAAGCAGCGCATGAATATCGGAGTAGCACTATACCGGACGCGATTTTATCTCCTCGGTGCATATTACCATCGATTTCCAGCCCGTATAGCTTGCGAAACCCCTAGATTCAGGAAGAGATGGTGTCGAGGCGGTTCAATGGTAGTCGAGGATTGCATTTCTCTAGAAACGATAACGTATATGAATAGAACGATTAGCCTCCCCGCCCTTTCTAAATGAGACTTTCTCCTAGTATCCATCCACGTCAGTCAGAGTACACAAATCGACATAATACAATTTGCAGCAATTCCAAGATTCTGCAAGCGTATCTTTCGGCATGCATTTCCCGAACAACAGCACCGAAACGCTAATAGCAGTCACAATTACATCGGACGGAGGTCCGGTTTCAAAATTGAGTCTTGCTGGAATAGGTCGCTCGGCGAGAGCTACGATCTTCACGTTCGACTGCAGCAATTAATCAAATGCCAAGGTATATGGAAATTAAAACAAAACTCCCTGTTTCGAAGATATGATCATATGAATGCGACTCCATTTCAATTGAAGGAGCCCTTTTTTATCTTCCCTCTTCCCTCTTCCCTCTTCATACTCATGGAGTTATTAGATAGCCCAAGGTACAATATCGAAGCACTTTCCATAAAACACACACACCAATCCCACTCCATAACCACACAACAACAAGATGCTCGCTCTAAAACGAGTTCCAAGTAATCTTACATGGGTATATATAATATATTCAGCTTAAGCAAGCGACGTCGTCGTTATAATTAATATTCTTACAGGCTGACGCTTTGACGTTTACTAATTAAGCATTAACCTTTACATAGTTCTAGTGAAGTCTCGTTTCCGTTTGTAATGTCTAGTATCCATAGATTACTTTCATAGCATATTATATATATCATGGAAGTGGAAGGAATTGTATAAACATTTTGTTATTATTTTTGTCTTCTCATAGCCGATCAAGGAGTGCTATAGTAAGGATTCTAAGCCTGTGCAATTTCATCAATTATCTGAATAGATTCTCTTGCTTAAGCTACCCTCCGCTCCATTCATGCATGCATGTACGCAGGGAGATTCCGTGCTTTCCTTCCGGCCATTGATTCGTCTCCTATGCCAAAATGAAGATATATCGCCAAAATCTTTAAAAATGCTGATAACTAAGTAAGTAATCAACCACAACCCCAAAAATAATCCCAATCTACACCGAGCAAACCAAATCACAACCAAACCTGATCCAACCCACTCGCTTTAAAAAGCGCTAAATTCACGACATGTTTCTTCCGACTCAGACCCCTCTCCGGCAGGATCAAAGCTGCATGATGTTTATCCATCAAATCCAACTTCCTATCCCTCACTCTCTTCCACGTCTCCAATTTCCATTTCGTATTATGCGAGATGTGATTTCGCGCATGCTTCTTGATATCGAGCCATGGATCTCGCGGGTCGTCGCGATTGGAGTATTGGTAGTATGGCGTACTGGGATTTGGCAGGTGAGGAACTTGCGTCGGTCGATGCAAGAGGAGCATTGTGGAGTTGCGATCGATCTTTTTAGTCTTGTTGTTGTTGTTGTTGTTGTTCCAGCGCTGAGCTTCCAGCGATAATAAATCAGCGTGGTCCTCGAATTCACGCAATGTACATGCTTCGGTACGTTGCAATCGGAACGCCTCCCGCGGTTGTCCGCAATTTAGTATAGAACCATCGCAGGTATTGAAGATTAGAGTAAACTTTTCTGCTGGACAATATCGGAGAAAATTGGTGATGTGACGTTCCGTGAAACTGTGGTAACGGCTTTCTGCTCCTAGCTGTGAAAAGAGGTTGGAAACATCAAGAATCCACTCATTAATACCATGATATTTTGGCAACAAAACCTCATTAAGTAAGAAGTTTTGTCTCGCGTAAAGGACCTTGGGGAACCCTTGATATCGTTGAGAGTCCGTAGTTTCATGGAATTGGATATGGACTGATCGTAGTAGGACTTGCTCCGCGCGGGTATACAAAGGGGCACATTTCAAGAAGGATTCTAGGGTTCGAAAAGAGAACGTTTGCTTTTGCAGATAATCTTCTGGAAATCCCGATTCGATGTCATTGTAGATTTTTCGGCACGTTAGACGCAGAGATTGAAGCATTGATACTTTAGATGACTGAATGTATTGAGCTTCCTTTTCCGATAGTACCTCGGCCCAAATCATTTGTCGAAGCTCGACAGAAAGTTTCATAAGTCCCACATCCTCAAGAAGTGTATGTATTGATGTCATGATAATTGGGAAAGTCAAATTCTGGTATCTGGGTCCAAAGAGATCTTAGCGTCTCGAAGCGGAGAGACTTTATCGAGATAAAAGGTAAGCTCCCGAGACGAATATAGACCACACCAAAAGCGTCTGCCGTTATGTGAAACTATTGTCTTCCACGGTAAAGATTTAAGATGACAAAACTTATTTGCAGGATCTAACGAATCAGTGGAAAGTAACTTCGCATTGTTCGCAAAAGTTCAATGCTTAAATATATCTATAGGAAGGTTTCTTGATACGTCAGAAGAACACAGAATCTCACCGTACTAAACTCCATAGGCAGATGATGGGCATATACCAAAACTCAATCTGAGCCGTAAGCCTTATTGAATCCCCAGGTAGGCACGCCGTACGTACCCAGAATTGTGGTGAATAGATATTTGACCTCGATTACATGGATCTGTAGCTAGCTGGATAGCTATCGAATTCAAAGCTCAATCACAGAAAAGTCCTGGGTCACCAATGAAGATCCACCGAAAACATCAATCATCAAGGTACTGTCTTGACCTTCCGGCTCAAAACACAAAGTGTCTATTCAAGCCCACTTTTCCTGAAGGTATAAACTAATATGGGCGATTTACGCTACTTCAAACTAAGATCTCCAAGTGCCGATACAATACCGAAACCCAAATTTTTTGAGGCTGGAACTAAGTGGCTGAAAATCAGACGTGCAACAATTGAAATAGATACCGTTTCATTTCCGTTCTATAGAAGCAATACTTCTTCTAGAACATTAAACTAAGATTTAGACTGTATAATATTGGCATCCTCCCAATCGCACCGGATCAATATAAAAAAGTTTTGACAGCTATGAGGTTGGGAACTGGAGTACAACGTCCCGTCAAGGGATTTCGTCAAATGTTTTCCTGGGTTAAAATCACCCGGGGTACTTCCGCGTATGAAGAGGGGTTGATGAAATCCTTCATGTGGTGTACCATCTGTTACTAGTTCTAACATATAGAATTAATAATTGCGTTCTTGTGCTTAACTCAGGATCATTTATCCCATCACACTTGTGGAGAAAAAAGAAATTGAACTTTCAGAGAGGTGAGATAACAATATGGAGTGAGGTATGAAATGACTTTTTCGGACGAAAGATGATACAGATATCCAAAGACTTGAGGAAAAGAGAAAATCCCCCACAGCGTATCAAATAACAAAACAAAACTCATTGAATGGTCGAAAAGGCGTGGACGTACAGAGAGAGATTGTTTGTGAACAGAAGAGAGGCATATCCTTGAGGTCAAAAGAGTTTGGAATAGCGAGTGTGGCTGAATGCTGTATATAAAATATCTCGTCTAATCCATCTAGCATTACCCTTAAATCCCAAATTGTCTAAAAGTCGGATAACATCTATATCTTCTCCGTATTAATTGGCTCATGCCTCTAAGTCTGATGAATGCTTAACCCTCAAATATCTCGTACCTAGTCGAATCGTAGCTGGTAACCGAGAAGAAATAACTTTCACAGCTTTTCTCTCAGGTTTTTCCTATCCACTATGATAAATAAAGCGTCCCCAGTGGCCAGCACCACCCCTTCACCATCCTCGATAGTGGCTTTTCCAAATACCTTCCTCCCATCTCTCCTCTCTATCCAACTTCTTCCTAATACAACCCCTGGTGTCGCGATCGGCTTTTTGTAGGCAATGTGTAAATACGACGTCATGACAACTTTATCCTTTGGCCTGGCGGTTGACGATGCGCATCCTATCAGATCATCCAACAAAGCCCCAGTGAACCCGCCATGCGCAGTATCAATATAACCATTAACATGCGTACCCAAACTCAACAACGCAAGAATTTCACCAAAGGGACGCGAGGAGTTAGGCGGAGAGTAGAAGAATTGATGATGAGAGATAGTATCTGGTGACTGAAGGGTAATGGCCGTAAATGTATCACCGGTATTCTCCTGAAGCGTTCGCGACCGGGATGGAAAGGGGTAGATAGACCTGTCTTCGAGAATTGGTTTGCACCATGGTATCAAGGAGAAATGTTCCATTGTTTCTTTTGGTACAGGGGCAAATGGAAACTGGTCCTTGGAAAACTTCATGGTGGAAAATGAAAGGGTGTGTCCATTGTGGATGGGGATTGAAGTGAGTGATTGATACATACTTCGATGATTTTCACAACCATTAGTCATTGTGAACCTGTTGGCTGTTCCACATTGGATGTCACATGGGATGGATGTGTAAGAAAAGTAAGTTTGAAACATGAAACTTAAAAGAAAGATCTAACACAAAGTAATCTCAAGCTATTAGAGCTGTAACCCATGGAAGCTAGCAAGTTCAACTCAAACAGAATATCTGATGTATGGTGTGCTTTTATATGCAAACATTTATGAGATTGACGAAAATAAGGTTCATCACGAAGGGGGTCTAGACAGGGAAAAGGAGGAAGGGAGAACACAAATGAAGCTTGGAAGGATTATTTATTACTGATTATTGAATATTGGGTTTGGAATACTGTACTTATCCAAAGATTTCTTCATCCTATTTATCCTCCTCGTCCTACATATAGAAAGCTCTCTCTTCTCACTAGTTACTGGATAAACCGGTACAGGAGAACAAATCTTTGATCTGGTACCTGATTTAGCACTTGATCACGAACAGTTGGGGGACTATTGATTGATCGTTCCCTGGCTAATCAATCATAATATTAAGACGGGTGACCTTAAGTTCCACTCACCTTGCCTAGGAAACTGTTCCGAGATAATGATGAAATGATTAGATGCCACTTTGGCCCCCTCCCCCATTATAACTTGTCACTTCTATAATTATAGTTAGCTCTGCAGTAGTACATACTGTACTTCGTATCATCGTATGGCCCATTATAATAGGCTATTTCCACTACCGATGCCCCTTAGAGTTATGAAACCAAAAAGTTTGCTTATCAACTCGAATAACCCTGGACTTTTGTAATTTACCACCGTGACAATTTGACCACTCACAATGAGAGAATCAGAGATCAGTTTCTTTTGTGTAGGAAGTTACGAAGTCGTATCAGAATGAATGATGTCTGATGTCTTTTCTCTATCGTAGTAATATCGGCTGATATTGACTTTGTATGTAGATGGTTTGTTGGAATGATGTTGATACACAGACTTAATTATGGTCAAAACGCACTCGGAATAACTGTTTCTTTTTATATCTACTCTGGACCTCTTGGTGGGCACGTGGGCACGTGGGTAATATTACAATCTGATCTTGGTTCCGTCTGTTCTCATCCAACGATCTCATCATCTCTTCACTGTCTTCACTCTTTTTCGCTCCTTTTCACCCTTCACTATTTTTCACTCTTTTCAACTCTTTTCAAGCTTCACTTCATATTTGTTGTTAGGCTGGTCCTTCATTGGTTATTAGGATCCGGCCATTTATGTTGGGTCTTTGATAGATAGCCACGCAATCCTCACCCTCACCATCACCCTCACACTCACACTCACACTCACACTCACTACCAGTACTACATTCGTTTTACTCGCTGCCAGTCATTTCAATCTTTGTTGTAACTTTTTGCGTCAACAGCGAGATTCATTCATTCATTCATTCATTCACTCATCAATCATTCTATTCTATTTGTACAAACTCTTCAAGCCAACCACTCAATCTCATTCAAAGCGCAATTCTCTTGATTCGCCGTACCTACCTCTTATTCACGCGACTTGTTTCTTTACTTGTATAACAATAATAACAGTACACCAACCAGTACACCATTCCACTTCTTACACTTTATCAATTAAATTCGATAAAAAATTAATCAATCCACCAGTTTTGCTTTGCACAGCCTTCGGCATCCTGTGGCATCCTTCCCATTTATTTAAGAGAACACGAGAAGATACATTATCAAAATTTATGGGTGTGGAGAACACCTGAAATTCTTCAGCTACACAATCTAGAAGCTTTCAAAAAATAAAATAATTACAATACATGTAGCTCCCATCTGGATTCATCTATTCAAGATCTTTCCTTTTGGACCATCAATATCTTGCGACAAAGAGTGTCGGGGAGCGCCTTCATACCCCACGATTTTTAGTGAAGATCACACAGGACTGAGTACACCGGAACACATCATGTGGAAACGTCTTAATGCCCCAAAGAATAGTGGTACTACAGCTCGTCAATCATCGATCAGTGAACCGGTACTTGTCGAGACGACGATTTTTGAGAAATCTTATGGAGCGGCTGGTGGTATAAATGTCGATATGAATATGTCAACTTCGGATAGAAATGCTTCTCATCTGTCAACATCGACTAGAGATAATATCCCAAAAGGATTACCGCCTCTACCATTGTAGGTCACAGGATTTCTCTATCTAGTTTAACAGCGGGGATGTTGGACTTCGAGGCAAATGATTGAAAGGGATACATAGTGGATGTTGGGTTATGTTTCAACTTTATGATATGGCTGTCAAATCTATATTATCATGCAATGTCACCGAACATCTGCTAATATTTATATCAGTGAAGCAGTTCCTCGCGTCCATTCTCGCGAGGATCCCGATAACTTCAGGCCGGTTTCGTCTGTCTACTCACGGCCTTCTCCGGGTCCTATGAATGATTACTTCCCATACAATACCTGTGCGAAACCAATGACTCCAAATTCGGCAGAGATATCGCCTCCAAGCTCTCCGGAGTATGATGGAACGTGGCGGTAGGTCGATTTTTTTATATATCAGTTCAAAAATAGCTCCATTTGAGTTGATTCGATTGCAAGGTGGACAACAATCTGTGGTTGTTTGAGAAAGCTTCGTGATACAGTAGCGGATTTCTTTGGATAGAAACTAATGAAATTCAAACAGAAATCCCAATCAATATCAAGATCATGAAGTCTCTCCAATCGATGAAGTGCCCGATATTTCACAACTTGGCTTCGGGAAGTCGAAAGAATGGACGGATTCCAGGTCGAAGCCAGCATCGAGCAATATTCCTGTTATGCGAAGAGAAATGAGGCGAAATCAAGTCGCAGCAGTAGCAGCAAATCTACTAAACCGAAAAGATGCAGATGGATCAAAAGGTAGAAAAACGGCAGATGTTAAATGGGATCCATATGCTGGTGAACAAACTACAAGCGAGAAGGGGAAACCACAATCCGTTAAACCAGCAGAATATTCACCACCTCAAATACGAAATGTTAGACAGATGGGGAATACGTCAATCATCAGTGCCGGCCCGCAGAAACCTCAAAATCAAATATCTTTCGGAGAGCGCGTTCGCAAATTGAAGAATAATGCGCCGGTAGAGAAACCAGAATGGAAAGGGGCAACTGGGCGTTCAAGAATTGTACCTACGCCATCAGACAACTATAACATACCTCCACTTCACATACCAATTCCACCAAAGGGCGAAAACCGCATTACTTCAGGTACAAGTACCCTTGCATCATCCGTCCGAAGTGCGAATAGTGAAACGGCGGGGGCACCGACCTTCATGGATCTACCCGGCCCAATACCTTTCGACGCAAGACATTCGCTCAGCGGTCGAAATAGTCCACAAACCTACAATGAACCCTCAATTCAAAACCCCGAATCCATTCATGCAACTCAACTTACAAATTTTGCCAATATTACCACAGAATCCCCTACCGCATATTATCCTTCCCATTCTAAGAACGATTCCACAGGAACGATTGAGCGAAACTTTCGCGAAGCTCTTAAGAATTCATTCTCTCCCATCGATCTAAACGAACCATACGTTCAACCTCCTTCACGTTTTAGTGTCAGTACAAAGGCCACATCAGAAGCTACACAATCTACTAGGGCACCATCTCTTGATATACAAAACGAGATGCATCCTCCCCTCCCCATTCAATCCTATACTATGGCAACCCAAGCACCTACTTCAATACTATCTCGAAAACGTCCCAAGGTCATCGCTGATGATAGCGCATCTATTTATTCCACGAAGAGCATTACTCGCAAAGCTATCAACTCAAACAATCCAATAACAATCTCTATGACTTCCTCTCTTCCCCGCGAACACAATCACCCTCCGCGCTCTTCATCCACTCTCACGAAGTCTCTCCCTAGTACCCCTGCCGAAACCGCATCCTCGGATCCTATTTCTACTCTGGAGGCGCGTCTGGAAACTCTTGCACACCGCAGACAGAATATTGAAAAATCCATCAAACAAATGACGGAACTTATGCCGGCGGATCGAATGATTGTTACGGAAGAAGTGAGGAGAAAGAGAGAGGTGGAAAAGAAACAAATTGAGGCATTAAGGGAGGAGGAATCGGAGATCAGAAAGGAGGAACATGAGTGTGGATTGAAGTTACATAGGGCGTGGAAGAGGAAAGATAAGCAAGCGGGGTATGAGGAGACGGGGCTGTGGGTTAGGAGAGTTACTGGTTAGGTCATGGGATTGACTCAGCAGAGAGACAGGAAAGGTGATGCTCGATTTCTTTGGCGCAGAAAATAAGCAATGGTATAGCAAGGCAATTAGGAGTTCGGTAGGCGGCATACGTAGGAAACTTTTGAGAGGATGGATGGATGGATGGATCGGTTTGGAGTTTAGGAAAATTCACACATTACATTAGATTTACTGGTAAATCTAATGTTGATTACATGGACCTTTCTTTTATGGCACATCACATCACATTTCAGTTCAATTCATCAGTCTGATTTCTAGATGTAGATTTATTCAGCATCTCGTTAATCTCAACCTCTTTAAGAAGAATTGATCTCGGAATCCCAGATTTGTCTTGTAGATACTTGATAAGTTACATCGAACATCAATGAATTTTAATCTTTCTGAAATCATATTGCATAGTTATTACTTAATTTCCTATCCTTTACAATTTTAAGAGGCTGTGTACTTTTGGTACATGGATTTTGTATCAAGAATACATCATTGCGTTCTTGGCAAGGATCACTTACTCATCCTGTCACATAGTTAGTTACCATCGCCTTGAAACTACCGGTGAGCTTCCGCGGAGCTTAAACTTACTAGGATGCTAGGGATTATTCACGTGATGCACGGACGACAACCTACTGTATCCCCGCGATCTCCGAGGTGAAGCTCGAAGCTTCGAATATCCACTTTCCAATTTGCAATTAATATCTGGGTAACCAACAGCTGAACATCAATCATATTTTGTTGGTTTCTGTCTTACGTGTGACCTTTTTTCTCCGGATTCTGCGGAAAGAATTTGGTGTATTTCAAGAACTTACTTTGAAGGATATTGCGGTGAGATAACCAGTTGGCATCTTGGGTTTGAAACGCATACATAGCACAAGAGGATATTAGGATTGCTGGACCGAGGAGAGATAGAAACTTTAAAAGATATCATGGATTACGTTGAGAAGAGAATGGCTGCTGGTAGGTTTTTATATGGAGTTTATTTTGTCTGCTGTGTTGTTTTGAAGAAAGGATGGATGGGGGTCTCTTGTTTGAGGTTGGATCGAATGGATCAGATCATATCATATCAGTAAGAACAGAACGCTAATCATTATATCAAATATAGAAGCCCAAAGACCTGCCGGTGCAGAAGTGTATGTTACACCTCTTTTTTCCATTCCATCCATCAAATTCGTATTACAAACAAAGCTCAACATCCACTAACACACCCCCCAGCGCCAGTCTAGCCACGCCTCTCAACCTCCTCCTCCTCAGTCTCCTCGCACTCCTCACCTACACATCCTTCCGACCCAAAAAAGCCATTCCGATCCCCGACGCGCCCACCCCCATCGTCTTCCGCACCTTCACACCCCCCGAACTCGTCCCCTTCTCCGGCCTCAACAACACCCCCGTGTATCTCGCTGTGCGCGGCCGCGTCTTCGATGTGAGTAATGGGAGGAATTTCTACGGCCCAGGGGGCCCGTATGAGAATTTTGCGGGCAGAGATGCGAGTAGGGGACTGGCGAAGGGGAGTTTTGATGCGGAGATGTTGACGGAGGATTTGCAGGGGGAGTTGGATGATTTGAAGGATTTGGATGCGGAGGAGTTGGAGGCCTTGGGGGGGTGGGAGGAGAGGTTTGAGGAGAAGTATTTGGTGGTGGGACGCTTGGTTAGTTGTAAGGAGAAGGAGAGGGAGGAGAGCGAGAAGGAGAAGATGGAGAAGGCTTAAGGTGGAGTGGTTTGGGGGATTGGAGTTGGGTCCTGGGCAATGGGTATTGGGTGGAGGATGAATGTGTTCTGTTGAAGATGGGAGATGTGAAATGAGGATATTCTACGGAATAAGATCTTTGAGAACAACTTCACTAGTCAACCCCTCAACATCAACATAATAGTGATTATGATTATGAATATCATATAAATACATAAGAAACACAGTATAAATATCGACGCGAGATGACAACAGATTTCCACACCATTATTATTACATACATACATCCATCCACTAAAATATATTAAAACCCCAAGCCTATCTCAATACACCTTTCCTCTCTCACAATACCATGCCTACTAGACTACTATATTAACATCCTAGATCTGTTACGGGAGCTGCCTCTAGGGTCATGTGGAAGTGGCTAGAGATCTCTCGAAGTGGTTTAGACTAGACTTCAAATAGGAAT